>APFE030558500.1:0-43773 GCA_000404065.3 Pinus taeda | reverse complement strand
CAACAAAGCTAAATCATCAAGAGAGAGCCCTCTCTGATTGCAGGTGGGCTAGAACCTGCAATCCAAAGATTGGTTTGTTGTTACCTCAGCCGTATCCCTTCAGGAGCTTAGGGACAACCTGAGTGTTAACATGTATAGCCTAGTCAGCAAAAAGAATATTCTAGGGAATATTCCTTAGAATATTCTTGAAATATTCCCACAGGTGGCTCAATCCGGAGTTGACAAGTGTTTGTACATTATTGGTCGAAGGAAAATTTGGGGAACAATGAGAGGCTAACACAAGGCAAGCCCAGAGGCCACCACGTGCCCCCTCAAAGGTCATTTAAAAGTTTTTTAGCAGGGCGGGGAGTCGAACCCATGACCTCGCCCCCACAATCCCCACACTCCACCGCTATGCCACACACATGACTTAAAAATTAAAGGGTTGAATGACTATTTAAATTTTTAGCATCGACAGTTTGGAGATAACCACTAGCATTTACCGCGAACATGTGGCCATACACCAAAACTAGTGGCCAGCATTAAGTGCTAACCACGCGTGTTTAAAATGATAAGAGGGATTAGTGCTAATTAATATGTTCTTATCATTTAATTAATTGTGGGATTAACTTGGCAGTATTTTTTGTGGTCCGCTAAATCCGGAACTACTCCAAATTTGGCAGAGTTAACTAGAGTTTCTCCCATTTTGGTGGAGTTTTTCTAGGGAAAACTAAAGAGACCATAACTTCTTCACATTTCAACCAATTTTGGATCAGAAAGAGTCATTCCTAGATGATTTGGATGCTCTGAACATAATGGAATAGTTTTCATAGGCAAAAAGGCAAGTATGTGATTTTCTATGTTTAATTTTAAGGAAGCTTAGGGCCTCCAAGAGAGGAGGTCAAGCCTAGATCAGCTAAAGTCCAATTGCAGAGCTTGGAAAGTCATTTTTGGGGTTTTTGTATCCTATGAATCCAATGGAGTAGGTTTCAAAGCCATTAGAGTACTACAGTTGCATGTAATCAGATAATTGACCATTAATCCAAAGAGGGCCTAGCCATTAAAGCAAGTCCAAGGAGATGTAGCCCAGGAGGGGTGAACTCCTTTATCAGCTTTCTGTTATGAGTTTGTTGTGCTTTAATTCCCTGCATTTTAAGTGTAGTATATGTGTTTGAAATAGTTAATTATTCTCATAAATTTCTTATAAAAGACACTCAATAATTGACACATAATCCTTCACATTTTGGTTAATTCGAGATGATCCTAAACACATTTTAAATTACTAATGAGGGAGCTTGCATAGAATCTACAAGTTTTCCCAACATTTCAATTCAGGTTTAGACACATCTTATCTCTTCAAGATGGCCTTCTTACCATTTTAAATATGCCGTGGTCCTGCAATACTCTTTAACATCTATATGTACAGTGGGCCACCATAGTCCTACATGCAAAAAAATCGTTGTATCTTGACCTACGTAGTGACCCCTTGTGACCCCTACATGTGCTTCTACCAAGATCATAGGTTTCTCATGTTCCATGACACATCTCCTCAAGAGTCCATTGGCTCATAGTTTATATAGCACTCTTGCAATTAATAGATAGCTCGTTGATTTGACCAAAAGTTTCTTCTTTTGTGCTACTATATACCCTTCTAGTACCATCCTAGCATTCAGAAACTATGAAATCTCTACAAAATTATCATCTACCATAGTTATTGCTAACAAATGTGCATCTGGAAAGTTATCTTACAACTTCTACGCCTCTTCACCTGAAGTCAAATGTGATAGGTGATCAGGCCCCAGATTCAATCTCCTTGGCTTAACTACCACTTGGAAGTTGTACTCCTAAAAGTATAGTATCCATTTGCAAATCCTTCCCCTCAACTCAAGATTGTTAACCAGCTACTTCAAGGTAGAATTATCTATGTATAAATTAAATTTGTTTCCTAGTAAGTAATGTCTAAAATTTTGGAGGGTGTACACCATCTTTAGGTCTTCTCTCTTTGTCATAGTGTAATTTTGCTTCATAGTTGATAGATTGCAAGTTGTGAAGGAAATGGGGGGATCAACTTCTCCTTCTCCTGGATGAGCCAATATCACTCCTAGGGAGATTTACGAGGCATCTACTTGTACGTGGAACTCCTTGCTCCAATCTAGGAACACTAGAATAGGGGTTGATACCATCTTCTCTTTTAAGGTATCCAAAGATTGTTGGCGCTCCTTGGTCCACTAAAATTCCACCCCCTTCTTCAATAGTCGCTCCATGGGCACAATGATATTGGCATACCCCTGTATGAACTTCCAAAAATACCTTGTATGGCCCAAAGTATATCTCAGTTGTCTAACTATATTAGGTGGTGGAAATCCACAATGACGGTAATCTTGGTTGGATTTACTAGCAACCCCTGTTTACATACAATTTGTCTTATCAAGATAACAAAAGGCACATAGAATATGCACTTATTGAGATTTATAGAAATATACATTTGTCTACACCTATCTAGCATTAACTGCAATACCTCAATATGTTTCTTCAATAAATTAAACACCATTCAATCATCCAAATAAACCTCTAAGAATTGATGAATAAACTCCTTAAACGCCACCACCATTATTCGAGAAACAATCATTGGCACATTATTTAGGCACAATACCATCACTATATACTAAAAACGACCCCACTCTATCACAAAATTTATTTTATGTCAGTCCTCATTGGAAATTTGCACTTGGTGGTACCCTAAGAACCCATTAGTAAAACAATATGCTTCTTGTTGCCCCATGTTTTCTAGAATCTCATCAGTGAATAGGGTCATGTGCACAACAATCATTTAGCTTCCGCAAATCAACACATATCCTAATCTTGCATGTTTCTTATTTTGAGCCACCACTGAGTTGATCAATTTTGATTCCTCCATTGTCTCAACAATCCCTTCCTGCAACATCTTTTCCAATTCCTACTCGATATTTTCCTTGTAAATGGGTTTCATTTGATATGGCCTCTGCTTCACTAGCTTTGTATCAAGATTTAAGGGGATCCTCATTTCTCCTAGCTCCCCCACAATCCCTTTTCCTTTCTTCAAATGCATGAGGAAACAAGTCTTGGTATTCGTGTATCAAGTCCACAAACTTTTATACATTTTCGTCATCCCAGTAATTTTCAATAGTCATCGTCCTTGGACTTTATTTGGTCTTGATATTTATCTTTTGAGTCTTGATCGGTTGCAAAAACTCCTTGAATTTCAATGGTGATCTCTCCATCACGCATTCATCTTCAACCTCCAAGATTTAAATATTTCAGGGATCCTCATCATCCTGTCCCTTTACCATGATGTTGTAGCATTCTAGGAACTCTTGTACCTGTTGTAAATATTGATGTGTGTCACATAGCAATCCATCTCTAATTAATGCTAGATCATCAGCAGTAGATATTTTCCATCGCAACACCTTTAGAGCTTCCTCCAGTGATGATTCATCTACGTCAAAGCTAAATGTTCCCCTGAAATTTTGCACCACCTAGTCCCAATCTTGTGTTCCTCTTCACACTTCCAATTAAACATATCAGTTAGTTGGAATAACATCTAGCATGTGGATAAACCAATGTACCCATTATTGTTGTGTACTCACCCTCTCGTCCATGTTGTGACGCACCACTTTAGGTGGGTCTTAGGACATTTCATACGTGATTATTTCTCTCCAAGGGCCCTAGAGTTGGTCCTGAACCTAACCTTCAAAATCTCTTTACATTATCACCATCACATGACTTGCTCCTTATGCATAGCATAACACCTGGTTGGTGTAGTGCGCAAGACAACATCATATGTGGGAATCCTCTAACTCACTAGTAAATGCTCTTCATATTCTTGAACAAAAATATCTTCTTCTGAAAACCCATTGAAGTGAGGTGGATTAAGCACCTCGATCCTTATCCAATGCACAATTCTCGTAACATGTGTGTACTCCTGGTGTTGACTTCATGCAACCAGTTCTGCCAATTCTCCAAGGCTTCATCTACATTGGAGGCGCAAAACACGATACTACGTCAGCTTAGCACTTCATCAACTGTCAGATTTACGTAATCATCTTGTCAATATGTGACATTATAGATATTATATAGGTCCTCTCGATTAAGTTCACCTTTCATAGGCTTAACATATTTATCACCTTCGTACAGGTCTAATGGTGCAATTACCCAATGTCTCTGCCCTCGAAGATCTCCTACCTCTTCTTTTAATTGATAATTACTTGGTTATCAAAGGCCCAATCGATCCCTAGAAGATCTAGATATGGATCGGTATCATCCATGATTTTGATTACTTTGAAATTGGCAGTGTTGGATACCTCATCAATATCCATAGGCACTCCTGACAGTCATCCGATATGAAAAATCCGATGTTGATTGGCCAATATAAGTGGGATTAGGGACCAAGTTAGCTTGGGTTTCCCCATCATTTCCCATGTTCTTTTCGGTAGAATTTTTACATATGATCCTAGGTCCAAAATAATGTTGCCCATCTTGTACACACCAATTTGTGCATCGAAACAGAATTCTTTGTTGCTCCTATTTTTGCGAGCAACTTGATTCACAACTCTTGGTGAAGCTCATGCAGTAGCCTCCTCTGTTCCATAGGCACATCTCTCTACCATCCTTCTAAACTTATCCAAGGTCTTTGGCTCCTTCACTAATTCTAGACAACTTTGCAGTAGACTCTGGACTAGATCTACTATAGTCCTTTTCTCCTTGCCATTAATAGCATAAAAAATATCTGTCATGGCCACTTTGCACCTAGATTTTGACCTGTCCCATTCTTCCACAACTATTTCTTGTCGAGCCTCCTTATATGTGGTCTTTTCTCTAATCAAGTCAAACCTTGGAGGGGATTCAGGAGCTCTCCTAACCCCCTAGGGATATGAGTCTGGCATCTCAGAGCATTGACTCTCTTTTTGGCACCTCCTTGCATTATCGCACGCACCCAGTGTTGAGTCTTATGGGGCTCAACGGTTATCATTTGTACATTGGGCCCCTTCTTCTCCTGCCATTTGGAAATCAACTGCAAGGAATTCTCCATTGTATGACCTAAATACTTGCAATAAATACATGTACAATAGCGGTTGGTGTAATCTCAATCCAAATTTTCCTATTGCCCACAATTGTAAAAAATTATGGTGCTTTTTCGTCGACTGATTCCTCCTCTATATCTACTTGATCCTCTGAGTCCCCTCACCACCATACCTCACACTCGCCCTTGTTAGTTATATTGTCCACCTTGATTGTACTCAGCTAGGTGATTCCAATTGACGTGGCTCCAATCCCTTTGGGCCCCTACACTTGAAATGAGTCAAATTTCACTCATGCATTAGCTCCAATGTGAGGTATTTAGAGAAGTTACAAAATAAAGTTCAAGCTAAGGCATCATGTTTCTGCATCATTAAGAAACTAGATGGTATATGGCCCCACACCCTTCACAATTCACACCAAATTCCTTTACCTTGTGCAAGTGGGTTTTTTGCACCATTTTCCATATATTTAGTCAATAATTTACATCCATTCCCATGGTGACCCTCTACTGTGCAAAAGTTACACCATACTTCTTCTTGCTTCTCTTTCCCTTTTTTCAAGTCCTAGAGTTGGGAAGCCAGCACAACTAGCTGGGACTCCACCTGCCATACCATTATTTTCCCCTCCACCACTAGGTAAGGCTTCTAAATTCATCATTAGCTCCAAATCCTATAAGTATGTACCAATCCTTTGTTGCGTCAAGGGTATCCTAATATGTAATAGCAATCCTGTAATAAGCCATTCCTTGTGTTGTGTGTCCAATATTTTGAACATCAACCTATCCTTCAATACCTTAAACTATTAATTGAAGTCCCACATAGATTCTCCTGGGCTCTACATGATCTTCTTGAGTTCCATAATAGATTGTTACTCTGACTTTGACTTAGTGCCTGTCTATTCTCCACTATTGTCCAACTAGGGTCGTGCTTTTAAACTTCATGTACCAACTCAGTGTGTGATCCCTAAATGTGGCTTCCAACTATGTAATATTTGTGGCCTCATCCTGATCTTGTTTAGTTGTCTAGATGGCCTCACACACAAACATATGTTTTTTTGGGTCTTTGTTCATAGCACCATCAAACATGGGCATCCTCAATTCTACAACCTTCATGGTATTCTACGCAGTACTTCCCAATTAAGTACTTCCTCCTATGCTTGTTGTATTTCTAGAATGCTGTGCACCTGAATGCACACCACCGGGGTCTAAATACATTGTATCACCCCTCCTATAACTAGACTGATTCCACTATTACTACTATTCCCTCCTCCTTGACTATAATTACCTTCTAAATTAGTTGAATTAGTGCATTGAGTGCTTACCTCTAGGTCTGTAGATGCACACAGGGTGGTTGGTTTGACCTTGGGCATGACCTGATTCTATTGTTTCCATTCTAAATATTTTGTACTGCATGGACTTAGTTGTTCCCTTTCTCCTTTCTTCATTCGTGGTGTGCTAAATTGTGTTCCTTCATAACTCTAGTCACTAACATTACTCTTTGTCATCCATTGGCCTCTCCTAGACCCTCCCTCTAGGCTCCTTCTTTCAGAAGGTACCAATGTTGAATGACATTCTCCCACATCACCCTGATGATATCTTCTACCACTCCTCAAATTTCCATACTCATAACTCTCTTTATCCATCCCTCCCTTTCTCCTCTTTATACACAGTTATAAGCCCAATGTCAGCCTCCACTATAGTTCATTTTCCCCTTTCCCTTTCCTATTTCTTAGACCATCTCCCTTTCCTCCCCCACTTCCCCATCTGTGCAGTCATCTTACCTACTCATAGTATCTAACTCCAAGGGAAACACACCATGGTCATACATTATCATCTTTATTAATAATGGGATTGACCTTATAAACCTTCAACTTGGTCCCTTCAAAAATTTATGCTCTATTGTAGTATAGGATATTGTCGCTTCCACTACAAAGTCCATAATATATCCTTTGAGGACACTTGCAAACCAAAACTCGACAGCAAAGGAAATTTTGTTGCTTATCGCTTGAAACTAGCGTACTTCCTTCAGCGTCCACCTCCTTGGCTCATCACATGGATATGTTGGGTTGTTTTCCTTTAGCGATTGAGCCCACTTCGTCAAGATATTATAAAAATCACCAAATAATGTTTCATGTAATCCGATAAACACGTACTTCTATAGCCATTTCTCCATTTTTTGTTCTTGTCCCCAATCTCTTTCACATAAAACTTGTGTAGCTTTTGTTTGAACCACCATGTAATTTCCTCCCTCATTGGGTTCCACGGTTTCCACATTCCTAGAAGACAATCATGTCACACATCTATCTTGGTCCTAGCAACGAAACCATTTTTTGGCACATAGAATTGTGACAAACCTGGGATTCACGACACTGTGGCCAAAAACTTCCCACTTAGCATCAACCCTTTCTAAAACACCCACAAAGTGAGTGAATTCTCACCTGAGACCCTAATGGGTGACTGCCAGAACCAGGTTTCTACAGTCTAACAGGATTGTTTTATGGTTGCGACGCATTATTCCCGACAGACACATGCTACAACACCCCACGGTTACTGCACACTGCTCATGGTGTTGAACCTTGTCTACCAAACCCACGGTGCAAGCCTACAATAGCTATGCATGGCATAACACCCCCGACATGGATTCCATAAAACAAAGTCAAAGTCGACCCTAGACTCTAAGAGCTTCGCTATTGACACATGACCTGAACCTACACTTTGGCCCTCTAACATCTATTCAACTCTTTATGTTCATCCAAAGCGATTTATCAGACACAACACTATGTGTCCATACCAAACTAGATCATCACCATAAACCATCATTCCAAAACATATTAATAATATAAACATTTGGGTTATTGGACATAGTTATAAACCATCAACAGTGTTGTAAAACACCAACCTAGGGCAAATAATACTATAAACCAATACACAACCATTCACACATATACGCATTAAAGGTCAAAACAACTTCTCCAAACATCAATTTATATTCATATCAATGGAAGAGGCATAATACCCAAAGTTACATATGCTAATTTAATAGGTTCATCAGTGATTCATGGTAACACCAATCAATAAAAATAACTAGAATGTAATCCATCCATACTAAACTTGTATAACTAGAGACTAGAACCCTTAAAACAAGGCTATGAAGTAGTGACAGACTTAGCTAAATTTCTACAAAGTATAACTAAATGAAACTGATATATTTACAGACTCTAGGACTTGGCTCCTTATATGCTCAGTCATCTACCAACCGCTCAAAATTTCGTTACCATCTCCTATTACTAATGCTCTTACCAACTCATACAAACCCAACTTCATCTTCAATAGGTTGTATTATAGCTACTTGGAACCCTCTCGAATCATCTCAGCTTCCTGCCAAACCAGTCCAACAATCCTGAGAGGTCATTAGATATTTCTCTTATCCTCTTGATTTGTCCCATGTGTGCTATCAATTGTCTAAAATATATCTCCCCCCACTCAGATCCACTCCACTTCATCTCTTCTTACTTCATATCTCTACTTTCCTGCTTTCCATGATCTCCCTAGTCAGCTCCTTTTGCAAAACCGTAACCGTCAATATTCCCTACACACATCCTCCTTCCTCAAGCTCCACTATTACTCTTTTGTGTGGCATCTATCTTCGGCGTGTCTTATCCAGTGCACTATCCCCATGTTGTGCTATGTCTACTAATCTATCCCTATGTTGCACTCAGTCTTGTCCTTTTCGCACTCTACATCCTTGCTATGTGGTCTTGCAATGCCAAAAAATTTTAAAAAAATCTAGGCTCCAACAAATACAGACTACAAAGTATTTGTTGGGGTCAAAAATCTTTAAAATTGGGGAAATAATCACTAATTTATTCATTTTTTCAAAAATATCCTGACATTTCGAATTCCAATCAAATTAAGTTCCCTTCTTCAATAAGGAAGTGGTTGGGTAAAATAATTTGGAAACCCTTCTATGAACCTCCTATAATAAACCATGATCCCCATGAAATATTTGATGTCAGCCACATCCTTAGGCACTAGCCATTACGTAATGGTATTTATCTTCTATGGATCCATAATAATCCCCTCTTCATATATAACATGCCCCAAATAATGAATTTTTGTTTGATAAAACATACATTTTCTAAACTTAGAATACAGTTCATTTTTTATGAGTGTTTGGAGAACCATTTGAAAATGTTGATCATGTTCCTCTTTTTTCTTTGAATATACTAATATATTATCGATAAATACAATGAAAAATTTGTCTAAATAAGTCTTGAGTAGACTATTCATCAAACACCAAAGTGGTTGGTGCAATAATGAGTCCAAAAGTAAGTACAACAAACTCATAATGCCCATACCATGTCTTGAAAGTTGTCTTATGAATGTATTCATACTTGATTTTGACGCAACGATTTTCATATCTTAATTCAATATTTGAAAAGATAGGGGCTCCTTTGACCTGATCAAATAGGTTGTAAATTTAAGGTAATGGATACTTATTCTTGATTGTAATTTTATTAAGTTGTCAATAATCTATGCAAAGTCTAAAGGTTTCATCCTTTTTCTTCACAAAGAAATCAGGTGCACCCCAAGGTGACACACTTGGTCTAATATATTTTTTCTCTAATGGATCTTGTAGCAGCATTTTTAGTCCCATCTATTCTAGAACACTCATTCTATATGGAGCTTTAGATGTTGGGACTACTCCAAGAATAATATCTATAATAAAATATATGACCCTTAGTGGAGGTAATCCTTGAATTTCCTTAGGAAAAACATCTTTATACATTTCTAAGATGGGATAAAATTCTATGGAAGGTTTCTTATTACTTTTGGAATCATATTCAATTTGAAAAGCACACATTTTACATCCCTTTCAAGAGAATTTCTTTAATTGTAAGGCAGATATTTATCTTACTGAAATGGCCCTTGGAATCCCCTTTATTGTTCAGGTTACCCCTTCATCATTGACACATGTAAAATATTTTTCCAAGCAATTCAAGACTACCTTGTGTTGTTCTAGCTAGTCCATGCCAATAAGGATATCATATGATCCTAAAGGAAGGATATTCAAGTTTAGTTTAGTATGTAATCCATTTAAGTCTATTGAACAATCTTTATTAATCTTAATAACCCTTATTTTGTTTATTGTTCCTATGTTATGAAACCAACTCACAAAAAGATAGAAAAGATAGATCAACGCCTTAGAATTCAACCTCTTTGAGGGGGGAAACCTCCTTTACATTACACAAATGAATGATTCCTTGATGATTAAAATGACAAAACCTCCTTTCTATATATAGGAATCCAAGGAGTCACAATATAACCCAGCCGACCTAACAATAATAATATAAAGGCACAAAAATAACAATAGAGGGATTCTATGGGGCACAATAATAACAATATGGGGACAATAGGGGCACAACAATATTAATAAGGGATACAACTACAATAGTAATGGGGTAATCACTAGTATTAAAGGGACCTAACATCCTATTTCACTAACCAGGGTTTAGTGTATTCTTCTTTCTTAAGACCACATTCACGAAAGGAGAAATATAACTCAAACCAAAGCCAATATAAATTAACATAGATACAATTTTTCCAAATATTTTATCTTGAATCTCCACCATGGTGGATTTATGGTTAGCCTACCTATCATCCAGTGTTGCATTAATCCTTGGAATGTTACAAGCAACATCATTTATTGTAGATGCATCATGTATATTACACATTGTTTCCTTCTTATTCAAAATATTTTTTGGATAATTCCTCCATAGATGATTTTCATTATAGCCCCAACACTTCATTAGCGGCCATGTAAATTCATCAATTTTTTGGTTCCTTTTTCTTGTTACTTGCCCACTGTATAATTTTTTGCAAATTCTCTACAAATCTACCTCTGAGATCTATGTAGAAAATCTGACTGTAGATTAACTCGATAATGCAATATACCAAATCAAAATACTATAATATACTTCTACTATCAAACTTGCAAAAGCTTAAATATCGAGCCGAATCAAAGTTGAGCATGTATAACCATAAGAAGGAGAATCAATACACATGAAACACAAAAAATACTCAGGGGAAGCCTTAGCTAAAAACCCCACTATTTGTATTATCATACAAGGTGGAAATACATTAGAATTATACAGAGCCTTAGCTCTCATAGCTAGCCAGCTCTCAATACAATCCTCATGGATGCTCATAGGCAAACAAAGCTTCTCACAAGCCTTCTCCTCTGCCCTCCAAGCTCCTAGTTCCTTACACAGTTACCTCTGGGATGATCTCCTTCACCTAGTGTAACACTACTCTCACACACTGCTCTAACACATTGTCAAAATTGCGCAATCCTCAAGGAACCTTACCTTGACTGCATGGATGAGTTTCCTTTATAGGAAAACGCATGCAACTGATAGTAACCTGTCCTTGACATTTAGCTCAACTGGGTCTTTCTCATAATAGACATGCATGAGTTTTGGATGAGAGAATCTTCAGTTATCTGGAGTACACTTGTTGAGTGTGTGCATGCATCAACTAACTGATAACTCACAATTTGTTCCTCAAACAGTTTGGAACTAATTTAACTAAACTTAACTCAGTAAACTGAGCTAACTAATTACAACTCAAATAGAACTCAATCTTATCTCCTTAATTAAGGGATAACTATTGTGTGACTTCGAAAAGACTTCTAACTTGAATTTATCCAACTAATTAATCCATAATGAATTAATTAATTATTTCCAAGCAGCTGGTGAGACTAAATTCGATTTTAATTCACAGTTTTAATTCAAGGACAAATTAAAATTGGAATATTCTGGATTCTATTTTTATCATTTCTTGTTGCTATTTTCAACACTCCCTCTCAGTAAGAAAGGAATTCAACTCGATCTCGATCCTGAACCTTTGGAATGTTATGCATGCAACACTTCTCTCTAGTTGTTGTTTCTCCAACAATCTCTAGAAACAAAAAAAAAAATCCAACTTGAATCAGAATGATGCCTCTGTCATCAAAGTCTCTAACTACTATTGCCTCTGTCAACTAAAAACTTTGTGCTTCTGCTGACTGAGCCTTTCTGCACTATTTTTCAATCCTTCTCTACACTCTTCAGTATCTGACTTCTTTAGCCTCTGTCACTTTGATCTCTTACTGCATCAATCCCACCGATTCCTCCTGCTACTATGTACTTTAGGCTCCCGTAGCAAGGTACGATCCATGAGATAAAACCTTTCAATGGACCCTGCCCAATCTAGTCTTCTTGGGACTATCACTTCACTTCACCCCACCTCACACTTGAAGGTATGGCTGCATGTGATCCCTCTGCCCACTTCTCCAATTGTAGCTCCTCCACAATTGTCTGAGACTTCTTCTGGGGCTGCATGTTGAGAGGTAATGTACTCTACCTCTCAATCACCAAGTCTCTAACATTTTCCTTACTCCTCAAGGCTTTACATGCATCTTAAACCTCAAGAGCATACAAGTTCTTAACTCGTGAACTGGTCTATTTCACTTGTCTCATGGTGATGTGTTTAAGGAATACCTTTCCCTTACTGAAGACAACATCATAGCCTTTGTCCTCCAACATCGCAACTGATAACAAGTTCTTCTTCACTCCAAGAACATACTTCACATCTGTTAACGTGATAAAAGCTCCATGCTCCCTCTGAAAAGCAATTGTGCCCACTCTTGAAACACTAAACTTTTCGTCATCACCCATCTCTATGTGAATCTTAAGGTCTTTCTCCTCCAAGGTACTGAATAAACTTTTATCGTTGGTTATGTGGAATGAGGCTCCATTGTCAAGATACCAAACACAACCCATCATTGATGACACCATGCATGCGATGAGGGTGAAGTCCATTTCAAACTGAGATGCTAATGCCTCACCTTCCAATCCATCCGAGGATCCCTTCTTGGACTTCTTTGATGGCCAACTAGTCGCATAATGACCCATCTTGTGACAATTAAAGCATCTCACTTTAGACTTGTCACCCTTCTTCCCTCCATGAAAAGGATTCGATTCGGAATGGGATGCCTTCCCCTTCCCTTTACTTGCCTTACTTGCTAAGGCCATATTTTCTTCATCATCATCCTTAGATGAAGAACCATCTTGTGTGCTCCTCCTGATCTCCTCTTGCATGAGATCTGACCACAGTCATTCCCAATCCGGCAGTTTCTCCCTTCCATTCGCAGAGTCTTGGTAGTTATTCCAGCTCTTTGGAAGGCCAAGGAGAGCAAGGTTCACCATATCATCATCGGCAGTAGTTATTCCCACACTTCCAAGCTCATCTCTACAAGTGGTGAGCTTGTTCAGATATGTGGAAATAGTATCACTATTCTCCATCTTGATTCTTCGAAGCTTATCCTTGAGTGCCAATTTCCTCTAGTCGCTACTGTTTTGGTAGAGGTCCTTTAATGTCTTCCACATTGAATATGGAGTATCCTTCCCATGGAGACTCGAGACAATATGGTCTTGAACTCCCTCAAGGATGATTTGTCTCGCCCTTGCCACGCTTTGGGATTTCTTGATCAATGAAAACCTTCAAGCCGATGTCTTCTAATACAACCTCCATTGGATCTTTCCATGCTATGTAATTCGAGTTGCCTTCCAAGGCATACTTGAGTCTCAAGCCATAGAATGCCATTGGCCAACCTTGAAGTATGATAAGGATTCGATTTTCACCTACAACCTTGAACTTCAAACTTTGAATTCTCTTCTCTGTATACTGTTCATAGCTCCGATAAACTTGGCTCTAATACCATGTAGAATTTCCTATGAATTCTCTACAAATCTACCTCTAAGATCTATGTGGAAAATATGGTTGTAGAGTAACTTGATAATGCAATATACCAAAGCAAAATACTGTAATCTACTTCTACTATCAAAATTGTGGAAGCTTAAAGATCGATCTAAATCAAAGTTGAGAACTTATAACCATAAGAAGAAGAATAAATACACATGAAACACAAAAATAATCAGGGGAAATCCTTAGCTAAAAACCCCACTATCTGTATTATCATATAAGGTGGAAATACATCAGAATTATACAAAACCTTAGCTCTCATAGCTATCCAGCTCTCAGTACAATCCTCTTAGATGCTCACAAGCAAACAAAGCTTCTCACAAGCCTTCTCCTCTACCCTCCAAGCTCCTATTTCCTTGCGCAGTTACCTCTGGGATGATCTCCTTCACCTCATGTAATACTTCTCTCACACACTTCTCTAACACACTATCAGAACTGTGCAATCCTCAAGGAACCTTACCTTTACTACATGGCTGAGTTTCCTTTATAGGAAAACTAATGAAACTAATAGTAACCTGCCCTTGACATTTAGCTCAACTGGTCATTCCAATAATAGACATGCATGAGTTTTTGGTGAGAGAATATTCAGTTATATGGAGTACACTTGTTGAGTGCATGCATGCATCAACTGATTCATAACTCACAATTTGTTCCTCAAATAGTTTGAAACATGACTTGCATGAATTTAGACAGTTTCTCTTGATTAACTTTAACATTGTTCTTCTAAGACTCATCCTACCCCAACATTATTTACTAAGATCTAACCATGGCATATGATAATTCGTCATTAAAAAGTGATGCCTCTATCTCATAATTTACATGATGATTATTATCAAATCCACATATATATATTATATTTTATATATATATATATTATATAATATTATATATATTATATATATATATATATTCTATATATCCAAATGTCCATGCTCATACATTATGCCAACATTCAACTCTAAGTCTCGAGGCCAACTATTGGTCTCATCAACTATGTTCACATGTGGTTTATTTGTTCCATGTTTTAAGGCTATATATATATATATGAAGGGTACCTCCCACACTTTAATTGGCATGTGAATGCATATGGACTACACATTATTACATCGGTCATTTCTATCGGTCCACGATGCGGCTCCCCACCTAGCCTCACATGGATCTACATGGAAGGGTGTGAAATTTGAAACAATAGACAAGAACAAGCATTGATAGACCAACTGTGTAAATGTCAGGGTTTCATTTTGACCTTAATGACCTTCACCATGTTAGTATTCTTGGTCATTTTCATTTGGTCTATAGATAGAGCATTACTCTGCTCTGTGACCTGGTTTTGATCTGCCATTCATGGCTAAATTTCCAATCACTATATCTCGTCCTCTTTACAGGCTTTATCCATTCACCTTCAGGGGAAATACTTATAGTTTCAAATGATATAATTGGTAAGTAACAAAGTGTAAGGGCAATTTTATGAGTCCTTTACTTCTCTTATATTAATTGCATGTATTACTAATTTAACCAGATGACTATTTTATTGAAGTTATAGCTTTTGTAGGAAGTATTTCCTTAATAATTCCAAGATTATGATTAGTCTTTATCGCAGGCATGAACCTCCTTTAGCTAGCTTGTGGTTGAAATTGAACTAATTGCAATAGATTAACTCCTTCCCTCTTTCTCTTCAAGTAAACCTTTATTTTTTGTTTTCTTTGTATACGACATCTCTTAGTCTACTAAAAAAACCAAAGTTTAACCCTTTTTCTTTTGGTACGCAAGTTCACTACGAAGTTATGGAGGCACTTACGACTTCCTCTTGGCAAAGGATTCACTTATCAAAAGTAAAATAGATATTTTGTTCCTTTCAAGGGAAAACCCCTTTTTACTATTCTTGCAATTCATTATTTCTTGGTTAATTTTTGAAATTGGGTTTCAAAATTGCGACCTTAGCACACCACACTTTTGTAAATAAATGGGTAAATCTTTCTATAAGTCTTTTTGTTATGGCCAAATTTGTAAATATTGTATCGTGGCTACTTTCCCTTATATGGAAATTTTATTCATTCGCTGGGTTCTAACCCCACTTGAGCTTTTTAATTTAATTTTCTTTTGTGGACTTTTTAACAAAATTTGTATTTGTTATAGGTAAAGGACATGGGTCCTCAAATATGGGTTTTTACTCAAGTATAATGTGCATCAATTGTTTTCTTGTGTCTTTGTTGTCAATGTTTTATTTTTATGAACCACAACTTATATTTCAGTAATGATGGATATTCTCAAGCATATTCATTCTTCAGTGTTTCAAATGCATTCCTTTAGACTTGATATGAAACCCTTCCAGTCCTTTAATGAGTTCAGCTTTCTCTCTTATAAGTCAGATGCATTTTTACTCCCTTGTCACTTCTTATGTGTGTGTGTGTGAGTGAGAGAGAGAGAGAGAGATATGCTCTCATCGAGGATTAAAACACCATATTTTTTACTCTAAATTTGTTATCATGAGAACTATTCATAATTTTACCCTGAGGAAAAATTTTAATGTTTAAGTCACTCTTTCATGTTTGTGTATTTTTTAAGCAACCAAAGTTGGAAGCTTTCAGCCAATGAAATTTATTTTAATTTAATTATAAAATTAGTCTCAATCCACCATTTCAATTATCTCTTGTTTCATTATGAATGACATTGTATGTTGAGTCATTTTGTTTGGCAACTTAAAGGGATTTTTCCCTTGGTTAATATAAAATTTAGTTACTCGTTTCTCTCAAAATTCAAAATTTTCCAATATATGTTCTTGATAATTTTCAGTGTTTACTTCCTTTGGTGATATTCTAAGATAAATGATATAATATAAACCTTCGCACTCATGGGTTCCTCTCTATTTTAACTAAAACTATAAAGTTTGGATAACACCCCTCATTTGTGCACTTTCTTCGTCTTACTATACTTTCTTGTGCTATATGTAGAGAATTTTCTATTGTTATATAAAGTTTAATTCATATACATTTATATATCCATTTCATTTATAGTTAAGGTTATTTTGGCCTAGGTCCATGTCTCAAATTCCATTATTTTACAATAATAGGATCAGGTAAGGCTTTACAATCCAACTAGAACTTATGTTTCCAAAATAGGCTATGAAGCACTAGCAGAAAAAGGATGTCAATACCAACTTATTTGGGAGTGGAAAATTATTTGGAAACTAAAATGAACAACAAAAGACAAACTCTTTATGTCACTAATTTTACAAAACAAGGATCCTACATGGGATGATCTTTAGAAGAGGAATTTTACAGGGTCAGGATGGTGTTTTTAATTTCATGTTAATGGGGTTGAATGTACTACTTACAGTTTTAAGGGGATCTCTCCAATATGAGGCCCTAATTAGGCTTCACACAATTTGGGATGAGAGTCCTGCTCATTTTTTTGGCCCACCTACCATCTTATGCTTTTGTGAATATTTAATTTTGGAGGTGAATAAATCATAATATTTAATGCTTTATTTTCCTTAAGCATCCTTTCAATTTCTTGATGTGCTTTCTTGAAGCTCTTATCTTATTCTTTTACCTTTTCCATTAAATGTTCAAGATTTGTTTTTATTTTTTAGGAAAAGGTAGTCTTGGTTTGCCCAATGTATTATATCAAGTATTAGATACTATGTTTCTTTTTGTGGTTGTTGAGATGGGATTTGCTGGATCTTGGGATAAATACTTCCTCCTCTCCTAGAAAAGTTGGTTGGTGGCCCTGTCAAATCAAAAATTTACCAAGTTCATAACCTAATTACTATAACATATAGTGATTCACATCACCCCAATCAGAAAATCACCTCCTATTAGTGGAGTGGAGTATGAGGCTATCGTATCAGTGTCCATGCTAGGAAAACCATCATTGCCTCTATTTTTGGTTCCTTGTTCTTTATGTTCTCTCAACCTCTCTTCATCCTCGGCTTGTTTGACCAACCATTCTCTTGCAATCCACTCTTCTTCTTGTCTTTTCTTTTCTTCTTCCTCCTTTTGCAATCTTTCTCTTTCAGTCTTCGCTCTTTTTTTGCCTCCTCCCTTTTCACTCTCTCTTACTTTAACCTTAGATCTTGTTTTAACTTCTTGTCATTTTCATTCTTAGCAACTTATTTTTTTGTTTCCCTTTTCTGTGAAGCTTTCTTATTTTTCACATCCTTTCCTTTGGAAAGTTCTCCTACTATAGAATCAGAGCCATTCATTCTTCCCAAGGATTTTATAGTGTTGAAGCAGTTTTTTTATTCTTTATCCATATTTTTGGGTTTGTGACGAGTAAGACCATTTGCACTTACAATTGGAGCAATGTGCTGAGACTACACACCTTGGGTCATACCTGTGGAAGTATAGCTCTCCAAAATTGAAATGATTTATGTCATCAAATTCTACCTGTGCTTCCTTATAATCTGTATACCTTACATATCTACATAAAATAGGTATGTAGATATGTAAGGTATGGTGCCTTCTTTAAATGTGCTAGCATGTCACTAATGCCTTTAGTTACTTGATATGCAATTTAATGTAAAAATATCTTATCAGTCATGAATAGTGGGAGTTGGTGCAATGGTTTCCATGCACTAAATACTCTTATATATGACAAGTCTAGTGGACTAAACCAATTAACAAATTCCTGCAATGCTTCCTTGACATAATCAAACGTGCATGGTGAATCATGATCATATAGAATAAGGAAGAGTGGTGAGATTAAGTCTTCAACTATCTTTCCTATCATGTTATATGTTGGCTATACCACAACTCCCTGTAGTAAATATACACCAGCTAAATATTTGGAGTTAAAGTCCACCTCCACCCCATCATCTCAAACTCACACTTAGCACATATGTAGTCAAGTATGTAAGAAGCCATTTAAATTTTGGGTTGTTTCCCTTCTTCTATAATTTAAGCATCTCTAGCATTGGCATATATAGATGTTGCAATTATTTTGGCCCAAATAAATATGACCCCATCATGAGCACATGTGTTTATGAGTGGGACCTAGCTTTCTTCAAAGAAATCAATTGTTATTATTCCATACAACATGCAACACATAGATGCAACCATCCGATATTCTCTTCAAAGTGACTTTGTTTTATATCTTTTGTCTAGTTTTCTTTTGAACTTGTTCAAGTCTTGCCACCAACTCCTTAAGATTTCTTTGATGTTCAAATAAAACTTGTTGTACCAAGCCACTGAGAATGAAACTTGATGTTTCAACAACTTGTATTATTTAGTTATCCAAGGATAAGTAAGTGTAGCAATTTCATTGCCATGATTATATATAATAGTCATATCCCTTATATCAATACATTCAACCACCCATTCTAAGGTCCCACTACATGGAAATACCATCAGGTGATAAGCCACTTTATGCAACCATGATTTTCTCACATTTTGGTGGACTCTAATGTCTTCCTCCCCGTTAGGATATTCTTTCCTTGTGAAAAGATGCTAGGTTTCCAATAATTCGAGAGAATTTGACTTATAAATATAACATTTTGTATCAGCATAGGCAGGCACTTTTGTGATGGGACATTCTTCATATTCTTCCTCCACGGGGTCTTTTCCAAGTCTTCTTGGGAGGACACATATCTTTAAATGATGATATTCTGAAGTGGTGTAAATCAACTAAAACTGGAAGATCAAAAATATTCATTAGAAAAAATAAACTATAAAGTAAAAAGTGACTTTGGGTGTAGCACAAAAAAATAGTGTAGTCTGAGTTTGGGAGAAGTGTTGTGGTACAAAGAGAAAGGTTTGACTAGCAAGCAAGTGTTGAATTTTCTATTTATGGTCAGTCTTCATAAATTATATTTTAATTATTGTAATGTATAAATAATTAATAAGACATATTCTTCATGTCATTTTGATTATTTATCCCTTGATAATTATTGTAAGACATGTTCTTCATGTTAGATTTAAAAAGGAATATTTCAAAATTTGAATTTTAAATTTTTCGCTCCAAAATAGTCAAGTTGACCCTTCCTCAAGTCAAGTTGTCCCTAGTGAAGAGACACACCCATTCACGAAGGTAGAACACTATATAAAGGCATTAGAACTTCTCCATAAAGGCACCATTTGACCTCTCACAAGAAAGATAGTTTATGGGCATCCAGGGGAAGGAAAAGAAGGAAAAAAATAAGGATGAAGATCGTCTTTATCTGTATATAACCCGCATATCTCTCTCTATATATATTTTACATGTGTTTCTGGGAAGTTTTCTAGGAAACATATGCTAGGCAGATAGAATTTCTAGAAAAACTAGGAAGCCAAGTTTTTTGGATTTGTGGATAGTTTTTAGGAGGCCCAGATATCAGCCTAAGGCAAATCAGATTAGGACAAGTTTCATGATAGATTGGAAGCTAGAATAGAGGGCTAGAGACCAAGTTTGACCATAAGATTTATTGGTCAATTTTTCCTCATATTTTATTAACAACATTAGATGTATCTCAAGTTGAACTAAATAATTTCTCTAAGAAAAGGGTGATTGAATAATTTCTCTAAGAAAAATGTTATTGGGTTTTTCCCCTAAGTGGATTTTCCAAGGATAAATTGTGTGTTATCTTTGTGCATTGTGATTTCTAGTGTCCATATGGTTATATGGTTGAATTTCTAAAGTTATTACTTCATATAAATTGAAATTTTTAAAAGAAGATCTATATCATTAGAAGTAATTATCAGTTTTTCAAAAATATTGTGCTTGTAGCTATTGCCCTTGAAAAATCAACATGGTATCAAAGATTTGGTGATGAATAGGATGTTGAGATTGCTCTTAAAGAAGCTTTGGCAAGATACCACTCTTGAGGAAAACCCTATATCTACAATTTATTTTCTTTTCCATGACTATGGCTTCCCATATGAAGGTAGAAAACAAATTAGAAGGAGCTATAAAATTTAGGGCTTCGAAAACAAAGATTGATATTATTCTAGCAAAAGAGGATCTCTTAAGTATTATGAAGGGAAAGATCCTTAAACCTGAGAAGGATGAAGAAAAACTAAAATTTAATAAAGATGACATTACATATAGAATTAACATTGTAGATTTCTTCAAATATCATTTGATTCCATATATCACAAATATTGACTCTTAAAAGAAAATGTATGATGCCCTAAATGATTTATACACTATCAACAATATTGGTTAAGCAATGAGTTTAAAGAATGAACTTCATGATGTTAGAATGACAAGGAATGATACAATAGCCTCATATTTTATGAGGATTTATCAATTGAGAGATAAAATTCAAACAATTGATGAAATCATCTTTGAAAAGGTACTAGTGACTACAACACTTAATGGTTTACCTAAATCATGGGACTCATTTGCAGTGAGAATATGTTCTAGAAAAGAAGCTCTAAATTTTGATGAACTATGGATAGCATGTATTTAAGAAGAACCAAGGCTCATATCAAGAGGTAATAGTCAAAGATACAAAGAAGATAACTCTCAAGCTTATGCAACAAGTTTGAAGAAGAGGGAGGAAGAAAGAAGTTTGGATTTCAAAGAAGAAATTGACGAAGAATACCTGAAGAAAGAATATTCGTTCCTCAAGGAAAGAGACTCATGTCCAAAGTTTAATTCTATCATTGTCATAAATTTGGTCATTATAGAAGAAATTTCCCTGAAAGATCAAATGATAGAAAGAGGAAAGGAAATCAACATCCTACCACAACAGAGTTTTTCTAAAGAATTCTTGTATTTTTCTACTCTTGTTGGTTTTGTTGCAGATAGTGAACACTTGTGGCTAGTGAACAATGATGCCTCAAGGCACTTGATGGGAAATAGAGACAATATCACAAGTCTAATCAAAAGAAGATTGCCACAAAAGGTGGAAATTGGAGATAACAATAGTTATATAGTCAAATGCATTGGGAAGACATCAACTGAGCTAGAAATAGAAGATAATGTTCAACTTACCAACATATTATATGTACCAGGTTTGAATAAGAATTAGGTTTCTATTTCATGCTTGGAAGATAAAGGAGATAGAGTAGCATTTGTTGATGGAAAAGTCCTTGTTTGGTTGAAAGGCTCTAGTATAGATTTCGTAGAGTGATTAGATTTTGGGAAGGTAAGTTGTACAGACTCTTGAAAAAACATGCTCAAGCACTTGTACATAATGATATTAATCAATGTGAGCTTTGGAATAGAATATATGATCACTTGTACTATAGATATTTTTCCAGCCTTAAAGCAGATGATTGCAAGTGTTCTAGAGTTTCAGGTCGAACATGATGAAGTATGTAAAGAATGTGTGCTTGAGAATAACATCAAGAAGCCTTTTCAAAGCAACGAAAGTAAATCTAAGAAAATACACGATTTGGTCCATTCTTATGTATTTGGTCTAATGCCAATAAAATATCTTGGACGCTCCTTGTACTATGTAACATTTATTGATGACTTCTGTGATGCAGGAAAGTGTTTCCTCTGCGGACAGAGGCAAGCCCTCTAGCCCTAGAGTGGGTCTAGTCACAACAAAGACAGATCAACAATTTATTTCCTTAAATAGTCATCATTGGAGGCCTACCTCAAACCGATGGTCGATGAAGTTCCATTGCACTGCTCTAGCTTCCACTTCCTTCTCCTTAATGAGTGATTAACCTGAAACAATACAAAGGAAAAACAACAAAGCATGTAACCAGGAAACAACAATGATCTATTTACTCATAAAGTCAAAACGTCATGAGCTATCAAGTAAATTATATACAAGACATAGGAAAACATCATTGATTGTATTAATAATGAATTAAGATCAAGCTTACAACCAAGTATTGACGTCGCAAGCCTTCTCAAAGGGTCCAGCTAGTATGTTTCTCAAGCATTCAGTCTTCAAGGATGAATCTCCCAACATAAAATGTCTCTCTCTCACTCATAAACTTTAACAAAAAGTTAAGGGCACTCCATAGCCTTCCACAAGCTATCAACAATCCCACACTTGTCACACCCACACCAGCTATCTATCAAACTCAAAAGCACTAGCATCACTGCCCAACTAAAGGAACTAGTAGATCATAGCAAAGGTGAGTGCTTTAACAAGAGAAGGAGTCTCCATGAAATGTGGAAGGAGGAGCTCATCTTCAAGGGAGGTAGCACAAATGATAGAACTACCATATTCGAAGGGGAAGGGTGACCCAAACTATGCCAACAACTAGGTCTGGAGACATCTAGAAGGCCGATTGTTGAAACGAATTCGCCTAATCTAGATCGCCACTGGCCGTAAACTAATTCTTTGCAACGACATCGCGAGGAGACGATGCATGCAGACCCGTTGCTATACAGAACTCATAACCTTGCACCGGGTCGAGAAATCTGACCGTCACAGGAAACAGATGTACACCTGTGATGGAGTCGCGATGAGACCATTATGGACATGGGAACGTCGCGTATATTAAGGCCTTACTTGTGACGAGGCAGAAACTTAGGGAATGAGGGTCAATTTGCAGTAGCAGAGAGCATTTTCTTAATCTTCTTACATCAGTGGGAAGATATGAACATGTTTATTTGACACATGACATAACAGAAGGACTGAGATGAGGACAATGAAAAATTACTGTGCAACAAATGCCCCCTAAATCATGAAGCCCGAGAGAGTGGGAGGGGTGAAATTCTTTGCAAAACTCTCTGAACTGGAACCACCTTGAAGATTCTCCAGGCACAAGTACAACTGATACCTGTGATAGTGAAATGCATATAGTCTGGGCATGGGCGCAGCCATCCATAAGACATATAAAACTTGGTCTATGGTATGGACGTGGTCACCCAGTTGATAAGACCATAATAATGACAATGGTATGGTTGCAGCCATCCATGAAGACTTAGGTATGGTCGCAGCCATCCATGAAGACTCAGGTATGGTCGCAACCATCCATCAAAGAGTAATATATGTAATCACAAACCAACCCACGCAGCCTGAACATATGTAATCTTAGTTTGGGGTCTTGAAACCCAACCGATCATAGTACAAATTCTATCATGTGAACAGATGTGCTGAAGTCGAACAAGATAGAAATTCACTTGATTACCAGTCAATGATGAAAACCGTTAACAAGCATGAGAGAAACCATCAATAATGCGAATTGCTCTCAAGTAACTGTCCAGTACAATCCACTATGTGTGAAAAATGAGCTGAAGTCGAACACCCATGGAATCACCCAATCGAAGACCAATGAGGAAATTTTATCGTCAGGCATGAAGAACTTGCCTTTGAGGCATGCAAGTTCCAAGGTACCGAAAGGGATCTCTAGATCAATCTCCTGGATAAGGAGCTGGTGTCTAAAGGAGACGATCCATTGCAGGAGGGCCATGATGTTTCCCCCATCAATGACATGAGATAAGGAACAAGTGGTAGATGGGGAAATAGAGTATAAGAGGAGGAGGTAAGGGTGTAAATTGCAGAAGTATTATACTCTTGAACACATCGACGACACGACTCTGGAATGTGAAAACATTTTGGTACCAAGGGATCAATGGCTCAATGGAGGCAACACGGATCAGATGGAATGAGGAAAAATGGCAACCCAGAACCCCAGAAGACCAACTGAAGATGTGTGGATATCCCAACCCAACGAGAAGCAAAAGTGTCGATGTTCAAGAGTGACTAGCTGCTGTAGGTAACCAATGATGACTTCCAAATTTTTCCCCCACCATTGCTGGCGAGTACCCCAATTATTTTTGAAAACAAGCTTGAAGGGGATAGCATATGCTCATAATATAAGTTCGACCTTTAGTCGAATCCAACCTAGTAATAATTTAACGAGCCCTAGGGAGGAGAAGCTCGAGTCTCGTCATGGTGACAAGTCCAATGTCACCAGGGTTTAACAAGTTAGACATAGGTAAAACTTGGAGTCTATTTCATGTTTAGAGAGTTTGAAAAAGACATAGAAAAGAAAACTCCAGGGGGTCTTTTTTTGTAGATTTGTGTCCCTCGAGCCCAAAAAAGTATAAAATAATACTTGAGAGAACCGCTTGACCATTACGATCAAGGAGTACTTTTCGTAATTAGTGACCTTGATCCGAAAGAGTAGAAAAGCGATCGAAGACACACCATTTCTTAACCAATATCAAACTTGAAATGACAAAAGTTTGGCAATCTTTTCACATTTATACGGTCGGAAAAGAGCTCAAAGTGGGCTCCCTCTTATTTCATTTAACAAGTCAAAAGGAATAACTCAGCAATCTTTTCATCTTTTAAGTTGGAAAAGAGCTTAAAGAGGACTTTGTGGAAAATATGAACCAAGTGTATATGGACTATAATAAGGGCCAGCCATCACTATTTTTGTACAAAACATCACACGATAAGATCCGTTCAACATAAATAGATTATATATGTAGAAATAAGGTCAAAAACCCAAAACCCTAATTAAAAACCTAATATAAATGAAGAAAACCCACACCCTAAAGTGTAATTCCTATTTTTTTTCAAAAAACACTATAAAAGGGGGTGTGGTAATTCTGTTTTTTTACATTTACACCGTGCATTTTTACCTTTGGCATTTTGAAGCACGAACCTAAGCAGAATTCCGAAGTCGATTCGGGCATCAACGGTCCATGGTTTCGCTTGAAACTTTCTCCAAGTAAGTACAGTCCTCCTTGCACTACATTTTAATGGTTTTTTTCATGCAATTTGGTGTTAGATAGGTGGTTTTAGGCAGATTTTCAAATCTGAGTCTACCTCTCAGTCATCGCGGAAAATCTGCTCGAGTTAGAAATGGCTGAGCATGGTAACACGTACCACCTTCGGGATTGTAGCGAGATATTGATGTACTCTCGCAACGATCGTGGGAAAAATGAACTATTGAGCTCGAGTCATCGCCATTGTTTTGAAAATAGCTGCAATAGTGCCGTAAAGTTGAAATTATTTATAATTTATGGGTTTAAACTTATAAAAAGAGTTTCTAATTCATATTTCCTTTAATGCAGAGCAACATGGCATTTATATGGTAAGAAAGAACTCAGATATCAATGATGAACAAGTGTTCAATGATCCCGAGTGCCGAACAGCTTTACTTGCTTATGGATTACTAAAATTCTTCCTCAATTTGCATCTTCGGGCTTAGAACCCAACAGATGGAAAGTTCATTACCCAGGGAAAATACATTGATTTCGATGCTACGGATATATATTTCTTAACTGGATTGTCCCATCACGGTGACAGGCCAATTTTAGAGGCCCAATGAACCAGTGGTGAATCACTAGACATGTTGATAGCACAGGTGTGCCCAGGGACATGTAAATCAACCTCTAGCGGGAGATTGGCGATTCCAACAGTAGAAGACCTGATTCTATGCTCAGTTCTATTTATGGTGATGAGAGTAGTGGGCTCCCAAGCCCAACACAAGGCAACAAAGACCCACCTTCGTTTGGCTCTTGATTGCCTTAACCCGACCATGTACAACTGAGCTGAAGCGGTGACTAGTAACATGAAGAGGTAGCTCACCAAGTGCCATCACGGGGAAACGAAGCAGTTCGATTACGGGTCTATTCTGATCCCGCTTATGTTGGAGCGAGTGTCATCACTTTAGTTATAGGACATGGACTTAGATAGATGAAGACCGTGGGAGACCCGGATCACTTTCTGGGCACATGTCATATCGCGAGGGGGTGGCGGCCGACCAGTGTCATCAGGGACACTATTCCGAGAGTGACTAAATCGCCAGACGATATTTGTCGAGGATTTTCCATACGCAGGTATGGATTTTCATAGGGACCCCGACATGATGTTGCCTGCTGGCGAGCAGTGGGATGATGGAGGAAAAACACTTGATCACACTATTTTGTATTTTGCCTTTTATGATGTTTTTTGGATTTTTTCATGCATATGTCTTAATGATGTATCCTATGTTACTTGCAAATGTGGGACCAGAGAGGCCTATGGGACTAGCTCCGAAGGCATGGAGGGATCCACAAGGCATCATAGAGCTAGCCTTGGTTCCCCCAGCTGGTAGTTCAGTGGAGACAGTGGCCTGTAACCTTGAAGGCCTGACAAAGGGGATCCCAGATTATAGGGGGGTCAAAGAGGTCCCCATAGAGTATCAGATACATACAGTAGGGGTGATACCAAGGGTGCATAGACTCTTGAGACAAGTTGCACGAGTAGAGGTGTGCTACAGAGAGCATAACCCACCATAGTAGATGCCTAGGTTTTACTTTCTGCTAATGTTTTGAGAGACATGTGTCTCAAATGTACACAGATTCTATTTTTTGACATATACACTTATTATTGAGAACCTCGGTGCGCCACATGACATATATATATATATAATATATATATATATAATATTATAATATATATAATACTATATATATATATATATAATATATATATATATATATACTATGTGCTATCTTATGGTTCATTATTGTGTCTAAATGTTTCTACACAATGTTTGATTACATGTTTTGTAAATGTCTATTTAATACATGATTTGTTAATGCATCAGTTCATGTGTTTAATCTTCTTGGAATGTGTTGATATGTAATAAAATCAAAACTTCTTTCCAATAATTTAACATGTAAATACAACCTTAAAATCTGATGATCTCTGACAGAATAATGCCCGTTGAGTTGGTGGACAACAAGTTGAGAATCCAGATTCACAACCAATGCACGAATATCGAGGTTAACCGCCTTGGTCAGTAATTTAATAACAACGTTGTATTAAATGACATTGTTTGTGGTGTAACCCAGACAAACACCCTGAAGGTCTACTAACTCAATGTGAGGATCGTAGATCACCCATGCCACAGAGGAAAGATTTCGGGTACTACAGCAAGCACCATCAGTGACACCAACGTAAGGTGTAGTAGACATCTGCAAAAGAAGTAAAAAGACACAATAAGTGGTGATTATGCCTACACACCAAGGCATACAAGAAAACGCACACTAAAAACACACATGCTGAAAATACATGTATGTACAAATCAGATGCATGGGATTCATGCATAATATTTTTCAGATAAAGCCCATTTCAGGGCTTATCTAGAGGATTCCCTCCATAATCGATCAACTCATAAGCCCCTTTTTGCAAAACATGTTTCACAATGTAGGGCCCATGCCACATAGGCTCGAATTTGCCTATCCCAACTTATCATTCACTTGATCATAAAGCAGGACTAGATCTCCTTCAACAAAAGAATGGGGATGAACAATTTGGTCGAAGTGAGTTTTCACTCTCTTCTTCTGCGCTCCAATGACTAAAGAGGCTAGTCGATGGGTCTCGTCTAAGCATTCTAGGTAAAGAAGATGTTCTTCTACCAGAGTAGTGTTCGAGAGCAATTCGATGGCTAATTTAAGAGAAGGGATTTCACAGTCAATTGGAAGAGTGGCCTCCATACTGTAAACTAATTTGAATGAGGTGAACCTGGTGGCATCTTTCGTGGAAGTTCGGTAGGCCCATAAGGCAGAAAACAACATCAGATGCCAGTTGGACTTGTGCATGCCAATGGTGTGTTGAAGAATCGTGACTAACATTTTGTTGATAGCTTCTACTTGGCCATTGGCCTGAGGATAATATGGTGTTGAACTATCATGCCGCAAGCCCAACTGGGTTGTTAACTCAGTCATCATATGATTACGGAAATGAGAACCATGACCAGTGAAGATAGCCTGAGGGACTATGAAACATGAAATGACATGATTAAATAAAAATTGCACCGTTGTCTTACCATCATTAGATAGTGTAGGCATCGCCTCGGCCCATTTCATGAAATAATCAACGACAATGATTATATATCCATGCCCCCCGGCCGAGTGAGGTTTATAGGTCACATAATCAAGCCCCATTTGGCAAAAGGGCCGATGGTAATGACAAGGTGTAAAGGAGAAGGGGGCGCACACATCTTCCATTGGTAGATTTGGCACGCATGACAAGAGTGGACGGCGAGAATGCAATCCTTGAAAATAGACGACCAAAAATAACCAGCACAGAGGATCTTTTAAGCATATCATGCCCAGACATATGACCTCCACAAGCACTAGAGTGGCAGTCATTCAAGACTCGTTTAGCCTCCTCGAATGTCAAACAACGACGGAGAATAGAGTTAGTGCCGACACGGTACAGGGTGTCCCCAATAATGCGATAGGGTTGAGAATGATGGCGAATACATCATTGAGCATCCTTAGATAAATCATAATGAAAGGAGGACGTCTGAAGGTAGACAATAATATCCCCATACCACGGATCGAGGGTGCTAATCAAAAATAGAGACTCGTCCAAAATATGGTCCTCTGACCGAGAGGGCATAGTTGCAGATGGTAGGGAGTAGAGCAACTCAGCGAAAAAAAGGGATTTCTTAGACTTTGTTGTAGTGAACTCCAAGTCAAACTCTTGAAGGATGACAATCCATTTTGAGTATTTTCCCCCCAGTAACTAACATGACAAGATGTACGTCATTGGGTTGCAATCGGAAATCACCATCGTGGTGCACAATAATATATAGTGACGGAAACGTTGGACGGCATGAACAGCAGCCAAGGCCAACTTCTCAACATAGGCATATCGAGTTTCCGTATCAAGTAGATTGCAGTTGAGATAGTAGACAACGTGCTCAGTACCATCATCATTGTCTTGGACCAAAACCATGCCGATAGTGGTATCGGCGGCGGCTACATAAAGAGTATAGTCACGGTGATAATTAGGCAGACGTAACAATGCAGCGCCTTGCACTGCTTGAATGACTCTTGTACAACAGCATCCCAGACAAAAGGGCTATCCTGTTTTAATAACCACGTATAGCCTTTAGCTACTTCAGCATATTTTGGAATGAAATGGCGTAAAAAATTTGCTTTCCCTTGCAAACTCTGCAACTGTTGCAAAGAAGCAGGGGGAGGAAGATTCAAGATGGCTTAAACCTTAAGGAGATCCACGTGGATGCCCTCTTTGGCGACGACAAACCCAAGAAGTCTATCAGATTCAATGTAGAAGACACATTTATGCAGATTAAGGCGAATATGATAGTGTTGATAGCGAAGAAAAATTTCACAAAGGTGTTTTGGATGGTCTGGGCATTTCGCTGAATGAGCTAGAAGGTCATCTAGGTAAGGCTATACAATGTGCCGAATATCGTGGAATGCATAATACATTGCACGTTGGAAGGTAGCACCGACATTTTTTAGACTGAAAGGGAGTTTCTCATAGGCGAAATTACCCCACGGACAGATAAAGGTGGTTTTGTGTTGATCTGCGGGCGATATATTGATCTGGTTGTAACCAGAGAAGCCATCAATAAATGAATAAATCTCGCTCCCAGCACACTCATCAATGAGTTGGTTAATGAAAGGTGTGGGGAAATTATCTTTGGGATAGGCACGGTTAATTTCGTGATAATCAACACATACCCTAATAGTGCTCTGTTTCTTGGTTACAAGGACAATATTAGAAACCCAATCTATAAGCGAGATAGGGTAAATAAAACCAACATTAAGAAGCTTTTCAACTTCTGCTTTGATAGCTGCAGCCTTTCGGGGGTGCACAGGGTGTAGACATTGTTGAACAGGTTTAACACCTAGATACGTAGGTATTTCATGCACCACGATGCTAGGATCAATGTTGGCCATCTCTTCATACGACCAAGCAAAAACATCACGAAATTCTCAAAAACTATTAGTATAAAGTTGAATCTCCTCAGGAGTACAGGTTACTCCGACATGAATATGCTCGACAACCACTGGATTAACAGAGATGTGAATAGGTTGAGTTTGCATAATGTTCCCCATATTTCCTTTAGAGAAAACCTAATGGATATGTATAGGTGTCTGAAGGGGTTGGGAAGGGAGATAGGAAGCAAACTGTTCAAGACAAGTAAGCATAGCCCCATGGGTAGGGAGAAATGAGGAACGATGATGATGATCAGACCAGGGGGTTCCTCAAAAGACATAGTCTCAATAATCATTTCATCCGAAGGAAAGACTTCCTATAAGGGATCCAAAGAAGCACCATCTCTAAGCCAAGGGGATTGGATGTATGAGTTGAGAGCCCTACTCGAAGGAGTAGGTTTAGGAAATGATGCCAATGCAAAAATAGTTTTGACGTAGTTGATCTCGGCAGGACTCGATGGCATAAAATCACCCCAAGATTCTATTCGATCAGCGGGAGGGAGGACCCATGGATCGGAATGAACAAAAATCATATTGAAGAGAGTGATGTTTGGAGGTGGGAGTGAAAAAATGCCCATGAAGGCAAGATCTTTAAAGAGTCCAGCACCCACAATCTCATACGAAATGGAGGTATGCTCCATGAAGGGCACGTTGCCATCAGAAGAAGAGGAGGCTAAGAAGGACAGGTCATCTACGGTGACAATCTTCCCTTGATGGGGAAAATGAAGGACACGAAATAGAGATGATGCCATGGCTCACATGGCATAGGTCCAGCTTCGTCCTAAAAGGAGGTTGTAAGTCAAATTGGCATCGACAACTTCGACCTCAACTTCGACCGTATTCCCTTCCAGAGTAATAGGCAGATGTGGGAGGATACCGTAAGGGTGAGAATCTCTCCCATCGAAGGCTTCCAAGGTATTGGGAGACTGGCTCAAGGTTAGAGAACCAATAGCCTTCCAACAAGCAACAGAAATAATGCAAGTAGAAGTGCCTTCATCGATAACAGTACGGTGAATAGTCTTAGAATTGATGATTACTTGAATAAGAAAGGCTATTTGGTGAGGAAGTCTTGATACATGACTTTCGAAGTCAAAAGTGATCAATTCCAAGTCATCCGGGTCAATGCTACCGATGGTTGATAGCAACGACTTCCTCTACGAGGGACAGCTTTGGAGGACCTCTAATGCGGACATAGCTGAAGCAGTTTGGGCTAAGTCCTCAATGATGCTATAGTGTTGAATAGCATGAGCATTAGGGTTGTAGGAATACTTCTGAAGCACTCCTTTAGGAGGAGGTCAAATGACCGTCTCAGTACTAGGTCGCTCGATATGGAGCGGACCTGAACTGGATGGAGGAACACTAGAGGGGACCTTAGTTTCCTTCCCAGCGGGTGGAGGATACTCTTTTGACCGTGTACTACTATGGATGGGAATTGTCCCAACCATAAAAACTTGAGAGCCAAATGGGGAAGAGGATTGAGATGGATTAGCCACCATTTGAGTCTGTTGCAAGGGAAAAGGCTCTTTAAGCATAACAGGAGTCCTAGGGGTACCTTTCAACAAATAACTAACTTCAAACCATCTTGGGCGATCTTTAGTGTAGTGATCATCGTCACAAATAAGACAAGGATACTTAGGTTTGCGCTTAGCACCTTCCTCGGCCAGAGGCTTAGGGGGATCCTACTTACGTTGATCATCTTTATTCTTTCCTTTTCCCTTCTTCTTACCTTTCAAGGTTTTCTCCACTGAGGTGGACTGAACGGTGTTAACCTCGGAAGTCTTACCAGAATTGGATAAATCCTGGGAAGCATTTTCATTTGGAGTATTAGATTTTTGCTTCACAGGGTTGGCAGGAGCTTTTCGAGAGGACACATTAAAAGAACCTATGACACCATCAACAGATGGTGTTGACAGGGCTTGGGAAGTTCCAGGTCACGGGACATCTGGAAAATAATCATATGGTGTACCAAACTGGGAGTAAACCAAGTCGAGGTACTGAGCACACGCAATGGCTTTCTCTTCAGTTACACATGCCCCCATAGCAATGTCCTGGGCTATCGGACCGATGAACAAGGTTGTAAACTAGATGGTCAGAAGCTGGTTGGGGATCCATAAATTAATTAAATGACAACGCTGCCTCCATTCATGAATGTGATCAGAGATATGTGTAGTTGTGTTCTGTTCAAAGATGTTAGGAGGTGTGTGCCCATTTCATATCTAATTGACAACTAAAAATGAGTTAAAAATGTCATAGCCAGCGAGTTAAAGTCCTAAAAAGTTCCGCGAGCCAACTCAATGTACCATTTGGTAGCAGAGCTAGTGAGAGCCCATTGAAATAGGCGGAGCTAGATCGAATCATCAAGCCATGAATTCGATGAACACCATAGGTGATAGGTCATGACATGAGCTTGGGGATCTTCTCCAGCTTTACCATCGAATTTGGGACACTCACCGGGAATCTTGGTTGGAACCGGTGGCCAATACGGATTATGAAGAATAGGATCATTGGTCAATTTAAACATGTCCGGTAATTCCAACATCACCAGAAAGGGTAATTGAGGGTTGAAGGACATCTGAGGTCGTGGATAAGAAACAACACCAGAGTTCCACCCAGTTCCTAATTGCCCCCATTGATTTTGTCCAAATGGATTTGGCGCATAGGGATTTTGTTCATAGGGGTTATAGTTGTAACTAGATGGTTGACCCTAGGTTTGACCTCTTGCATTCCACTGATTACCAACCTGACCCACAGGAGCAACATATGGCTATTGAAAATTTTGATAAGGGTTAACCTGTGGTTGTTGATAATTTTGGTATGGGGCAAATTGAGCTTGCCCTTGGGGCTGCTGAAAACCATAAGGCAATTGGGCTCCAAACTAGGCCTGGGAGCCAAGCTGCACTTAATGAGCAGGTTGGGTTTGGGGCCCAACTTGAGTTTGAAGACCGGATTGGGTTTGGAGCCAATCTGGGGCTTAAAACCAGGTGGGGCTTGAGAAACAATGAGTATTTGAGTGCCCAGTTGAACAATCCCAGATGGATGTCCTTAAGGGAGCTGAGGCTGAGCCATTTGGTTAGTCAGGGCAACCCTCGGTTGTGCAAGGTCAACCCAGTACCCAACAAGCTCAAACTTCTAGGCAAATGGTGTTAAAGAGAGATTCCATATAGGCTGGAAAAATGTTATATTAGTGGAAAAACCTGTGAACCATTTATGAAACCAACGTTTCAGACTAGCTAGGTGAGTCCATCATCAGGGCAATGAGATCTGTATTTTGAGAAGAGAGAGTCGTGAGAATTATGGAGCTATTAATAATTGTTTAAAAAGAAATTTGATATTTATTTTTTATTTTTTATTTTTTTTATTTTTATTTTATTTTTTATGTCGGCTTGATTGATTCACCATTATTAATTAATTAATTATTTTTTTTTAATAATAAATTAATTTTATTTAACTATATATTTAATATTATTAAATAAAATAATTATTATTATCATTGTTATACATAATAATTATTATTATTGTTATACATATAATTATTGTTATTATTATTTATAATTAATATTATTGATTATTAATAATGTTGTTGTTGTTGTTGTTGTTGTTGTTGTTGTTGTTAATCTATTTATTTATTATTATTAAATAAATATAACTATTATTATTATTGTTATACATATAATTGTTATTATTATTGTTGTACATATAATTAATATTATTATTATTATTATATTATTAATATTATGATTATTAATATTATTATTATTATTATTATTATTTATTCTTTTATATTATTTAAATGTATGATATGTTATATAAATGAGTTACTTGTTATGAATTAGTTAGAATTGAAGTAATTTATTGTTATTTTAATATTATTTTTATTTTTATTTTATTTTTTTTTTACTTATCAAATGTTTTTAAGAGGGAGAATTAGATAATTTAAATCTTTTTCATTCTATTTAATAAGGGTTTCCAGGTGCTACTTAATTTAAGACCATCATCCCTATTCATGTTGTTGGAGGATTTCTAAATTTTAATTGCCTCTTTCACCCTTCTTTTTAAATAATGGTCTTCCTTGTGGACTAATTTTGCTTGTTCCATACAAATATAGTGTGAGGAGAAACATGCGTGCTCTGCTAGACCTGATTTCGCTGACCTATTTCTTGTAATATCATTAATGTGTTCTTTTAATCTTATTCCAAAGGATCTCCATGTTTCACCTATATAAACTTTACTGCAAGAACAAGGAATCGAGTATACTCCTCTGTGATTTTTAGGGTCTAATAAGTCCTTAGCAAACTCAAGCATGTTTTTTAGGGTGTTAGGGGGCGTGAATGCAACCATAATGTTATGCTTGGTGAGAAATCTGGCAATTTTATCAGTGGTTCCTTTAATATAGGGTAAGGAGATTCTAGGGTTTTCAGGAGATTTCCTTTTTCGTTTATTTGTTATGGAATCTTTAATTATTTTTTGGATAATGTGTTTTTGATAGCCATTGTTTACAAAGACCTCATGGAGATGGTTAAGTTCTTCCTCTAAATGTTCATGGTTAAAGATTCTGGAGGCTTTGGTGGCTAGGGTTTTGATGACACCAACTTTTTGCTTCGGATGGTGGTGGGAGTTTGAATGAAGATATCTGTCAGTGTGTGTCTACTTTCTGAAGATCTGGTGGCTTAGCTTGCCATTTTTCTTGGTAAGGAGGACATCTAAGAAGGGGATTTGGTTGTCTTTTTCAATTTCAATAGTGAATTTTATGTGTTTAGAGAGGCTATTTATATGAGATAAAAATTCCTTAAGTTTGTCCAAACCATGGCTCCATTTAGCAAAAATGTCATCTACGTATCGTTTCCATTCTTCAGGGGTAAAGGAGAAAGACCTAAGGGCCATATGCTCAAAGTGTTCCATGTATAGATTGGCAATCAATGGTGATAATGGAGAGCCCATTGCAATGCCATGTGTTTGCTCATAGATTTTTCCCTTGAAACTGAAGTATCAAGATTTAAGGCAAATACCTATTAGTTCCACCGTTTCAAGGTCTATGATAATAACATTATTAATAATCATAATATTAATTATAATAATAATAACAATAATTATATGTGTATAAAAAATAATAATTATTATATGTATAACAATGATAATAATAATTATTTTTATTTAATAATATTAAATATATAGTTAAATAAAATTAATTATATTATTTAAAATAAAAATAAAAATAAAAAAATAAAAATTAATTAATTAATTATTAATAATGGTGAATCAATCAGGCCGACATAAATAAAATAAAATAAAATAAAAATATCAAATTTCTTTTTAAACAATTATTAATAGCTCCATAATTCTCATGACTCTCTCTTCTCAAAATACAGATCTCATTGCCCTGATGATGGACTCACCTAGCTAGTCCGAAACGTTGGTTTCATAAATGGTTCACAGGTTTTTCCACTAACATAACATTCTAGGCAAATGGGTCAACCTCAATCTTGTGATGCAGGAAAGTGTTCCCTCTGCGGACAAAGGTAACCCCTCTAGCCCTAGAGTGGGTCTAGTCACAGCAAAGATAGATCAACAATTGATTTCCTTAAACAGTCATCGTTGGAGGCCTACCTCAAACCGGTGGTCGGTGAAGTTCTGTTCCACTGCTCCAGCTTTCGCTTCCTTCTCCTCAATGAGTGATTAACCTGAAATGATACAAAAGAAAAACAACAAAGCACGTAATTGGGAAACAAAAATAATCTATTTACTCATAAAGTCAAGAAGTCATGAGCTATCAAGTAAATTACATACAATACATAGGAAAACATCATTGATTATATTAATAATGAATTAAGAGCAAGCTTACAACCAAGTCTTGACATCGCAAGCCTTCTCAGAGGGTCCAGGGAATATGTTTCTCAAGCATTCACTCTTCAAGGATGAATCTCCCAACATACAATGTCTCTCTCTCACTCAAAATATTTAACACAAAGTTAAGGGCACTACACAACCTTCCACAAGCTATCAACAATCCCACACTTTTCACACCCACACCAGCTATCTATCAAACTCAAAAGCACTAGCAACACTGCGCAACAAAAGGAACTAGCATATCATAGCAAAGATGAGTGCTTTAATAGGAGAAGGAGTCTCCATGAAATGTGGAAGGAGGAGCTCATCCTTAAGGAAGGTAGCACAAATGATGGAACTACCATACCAGAAGGGGAAGGGTGACCCAAACTATGCCAACAACTAGGTCTAGAGACATCCAAAAGGTCGACTATTGAAATGAATTCACCTAATCTGGATCGATGCGGGCCGTAAACTAATTCTTTGTGACGACATTGTGAGGAGACAATGCACGTAGACCCATCGTCACTATACACAACTCATAACCTCGCGCCGGGTTGATAAAACCGACCGTCATGGGAAACAGATGTACACATGCGATGGAGTCACAATGAGACCATTATGGACATGGGAACGTCGTGTATATTAAGGCCTTACCCACGGCGAGGCAAAAACTTAGGGAATGAGGGTCAATTTGCAATAGCATAGAGCATTTGCTTAATCTTCTTACATCAGTGGGAAGATATGAACATGTTTGTTTGACACATGACACAACAGAAGGACTGACATGAGGACAGTGAAAAATTAATGTGTAACATTCTATCGCAAGACATGGATTTACTTCATGAAGACAAAAGATGAAGTCTCTGACAAATTTCATGAATTCAAGGCTGAAGTGGAAAATTAAAGGGAAAGAAGATTAAGATCCTGAGATATGATAATGGGGGATAATATACCTCCAATGAGCTTATCATATTTTCTAAAGTAGTTTGGATTAAGAGGGAGTTGATAGTCTCTTACAATTCACAACAAAATTGAGTTGCAAAAAGAAAGAATAGAACCATTGATGAATATGTTAAGGAAATGATGCATAATCAAGACCTAACAATGTTTCTATGGATTGAAGCATTAGTGACAGTTGTGTACATTCAAATTAGAATTCCTCATCGAATTTTGGAAGACAATACTCCTGAAGAAGCATTCACCAGACAAAAACCTCAAGTTAGTCATGTTGAAATATGTAACTAGGTTAGGTCTTCATAATGACATATGTAATAATGATTTTTATGTACTTGATGCAATGAGAAAAATGATTTTATTATTATTGTTATTGAGGCATGGGTTTCATGCTCATAGAAATTTATTTTAGGTCTAGCTCCCATTATGAGCTCCTAGGGCTTGTCATTGAGTCTACAAGTCATCAAGTCATTTTCATGTATGAAAGACCCATTTGGGAAAGTTAGATAATGTAAAAGAAAATTAAGAAAATTATTTGAGTCAAAATAGAGTCAAGAAAAACCTCCAATATCAAGTGAAAATGCATGCAATAAGTAGGCCTTCTAAACATGACAAGTCTACCTATAAGTTGGGACAAGTCGGCCTATTTTTATGGGACTAGAAGATGATATAAAGAAGACTAGTTGACCTCCTTTGGAAGCAATTATTTCACACAAGAAACTTGACCAAGAGCACTAAAATCGGTGAAAGAAGGAGAAGATCAAGCAGAGAGGAAGAGGCATATTTCAAGGACTATTTTTGGGCTAAACATCTCACACGTGCATGCTGAATCTAGGGCACCCACTACATAAAAGAGATAGAACTACAGTCATACCAAAGAAGTTGAATTTTGGTGTCAAAATAGTCTAAATTGAAGGTAAAAATCTTGTCGAGAAGGGGCTTTGCCAAGCAAAGGAAAGGAAGGGCCAAAATTTCCCTTATTACCTCACACATGTGAAAATTGTAGGAAGAGAGTTTGTCTAGTATTGTAAGGTCAAGGTCAAGAAGAAGGAGAATTTGTAGTATTTTCTAGTCAATGTAGACTTTGTTTGACTTGATCTTGTAGGATTTTTTGGTCAAGAGTCTAGGTCTTGAAATTCATCAAATGAATATTCTATAAGAAGGATAATTCTTATGGCTTTTCATCTCAGAGTTGGAGAGGTTTTGGCCCTGGTTGATTGCTTATATCTTGTGTCTTTTGTCTTATTGTTCTTTATGGTTTGGTAGTTATTTGATGAATGCAACACTAATAATCATCAAGAATATAAATAAGCTAATCTAACAAAAGTAAATATGTATCACAAACAGTTATCAAATTAGATAAATCTCCTAAACTTGTTGACCCCATATTTTTCAACATGGTATGAGAGCTAACGAAACAAGTCAAGGAAGGGAAGCTCAAATAAGGACACTCAAGGATTGAAGCACTAAAATATCATCAAGAGCTAAGATAGAAAGATAAGGAAAATAAACTTAAAGAGAGACATCAAAAAGAGTATCAAGAAAAGTCAAGGCATAAAAGAAAACAGTGAATCCTGAAGAATACTTAAGGGCCAAGTTAAAAAATAAAGTTCGATAAAATTATGGGCACAAAAATTCTCAAGGTTTGATCTCAAAATAGAAAGAAAGTGATAGTGAACTACATCTCTGTAGAAATTATGAATAATATGACACTTATTCACAGAGATTATCCTGATTATACACTATTTTTGGAATCATGCATAATACATAACCTCCTCTACGTTGATCATCAATTTGCAGTATTAAAACATCAATCGCATGCACACATTGAAGCATCAATCACACATATCAACACAGTATGTACTGGGAAAAACATACAGCTGAAAACCCCTCAACTATCTATATATTATATTGATTGAGAACATGTAACAATACATAGTACAATACTCCTCGTAAATACTCAGTACTATCTGCACCTGTTACACACAAACTAGCTCAGATCTGAATCAATCACAGGTTCAAATCTCCTTCGCTGCTTGCTTGCCTCCACTACACAATCCTGCATGAGAATAGATGAGAATTGTTGATCCAAACTCGTATTTCCCTTGTGTTTCACTACGCAATCCTCATTGGCAATCTCAATCCACTGATTGTGCAAATCTCATGCACAACTATAGTCACAACTGACAGTTGTCTTGCCCTTTCACTCACCTCTAACACCTATCTCCACTGAACTGTCCATGCACTGAGTTAACTGATGTATCCTTTAGTTGATTTATGAGTTAATAATTAGTGAATTAATTAATAATTAATTCACACCACTCATCACTAGTGTATTTGTTAGTTAGACAAGATACAACTAGTTCAACTAAGTCAAATTGAATACAACTCCATCAACTCCTCAATCAACTCCACCAAACTCAATCACTTGAGTTCTAACTGAAGTCCTTCATGCAATAGCTCAACTAACCCATAAGAAAAGCATTTTTCCTTCTAGCAGTTGCATGTGCCACATCCGTAGCTCGAACTGAAGTGCTGCAAGAGGATAAGATAATGTTTATAGTCCAAATATTATTAAGAGCTAATAATATTCGACAGTTCTATTTTTAGACTAGCAGTCTAAAAATAGACTCCGCCCATATGTCTAAAAATAGAAGTCCATCTATTTTTACCAACATGACCAATCATCCATAAATAGCATCCTGCAACTCATAAACCATGATCCATATGTCTAAAAATAGACTTTGCGCCAAAAATAACATGTGGGCCCACTTAGTGAAGGCAACTTCTTTTCACTAAGCTCCATCATCTTGTTGCATTTTCAACACTCCCTCTCAACAAGATATGGATTCTGCAACCCCTATCCTACCTCTATGGTATTCAAATTTGCTCTTGGTGAGCGCCTTCATTAAGATATAAGCATCCTGATCCTCCGTGGGAATATATGAAAGTAACATGATTCTCCACTGCACACAAACTCTGATATGATGGTACCTGATGTCAATGTGCTTGGATATATCATGAAATACTGGATTAGCCGAGAGTTTAATGCAACTCTGGTTATCACAATAAATCACAGTAGGCTCCAAGTGTGACCCGAAGAGCCCGACCAGGATCTTCCTCATCCATATAGCCTCGCATGCAGCCAAATTTGTTGCCATATACTCGGCCTCTGCTAAATTGAGTGCCATGGATCTCTGCTTCCTGTTGTACCAAGAAACTACTGTCGACTTGATACTGAAGATCCCTCCAAATGTGCTCTTTATGTCCGTTGGGCTCCCTGCCCAATCTGCATCCGTGAAGCCACATAGCTTCACCTCATCCTCCTATCTGTACCACAATCCATATCCCGATGTGCCTCTGAGATAATGCAATGCATGCTTGCCTGCCTTCGAAAAGAGCTTGGTTGGCTTAACCATAGCATATATCGGGTCGTGTATTGACCAGATACATAAGTGACCCCACCAACTTTCGATAAACAATGGCATCCACTACCTCCGCTGAAGTAGCATCCTCCTTCCTCCAACCTCCAGGAAGAGGAGTATCAACAGGCTTGCAGCCATACATTTTGAACTTCTCCAATATCTCCCGGGCATACTTATCTTGAGAAACAAATAGTCCATCACTGCGCTGCCAAATTTTGTAGATCCATCTCAACCCACCACTGATTTCCCCTCCAATCTTAGGACAATCTCCCATGCACTGTTTCTGACAATCGAATCATACTCTTCCACCATGGCATCTACCCATGCGGGATCCTCCACAGCTTCCTCGAAAGAGGATGGCTCAGTCACGACACATTTGCTCACAGAGCCATGTTCCAGGGTACGATCAGGTGACTGCTCTATCTGTGTTGTTCTTTAGGTTGTCTACAACCTTCTCTGCATCTTGAGCCAGTCGTCGGTTCTGTAGGCGCTTTCGCCCTCTGATGGTTGGCGCTGCATGAGTGGTCTCTTCCACTCCATGAACTTCATCTTGTGGCTGATCCACAGCCTGAAGCTCATCTTTAGGAACTAATAGCTCCTCATCTGCATGCAAGTGTGGCTCCCTCTCAAGCGAACACTCCATGGCTTTCTCCTCCTGAAATTTTATATCTCGTCGCACAATAGTCTTGCGACTATCTGGAAAATACACACGATAGTTGTGGGGCGTATCAGTGTACCCCACAAATATCCCAACCTCTATGGTCGGCTCCAACTTCTTCCTGACATCCCTCGTCACATGCATGTAAATAGAAGAACCAAAAATCCTCAAATGGGAAATATCAAGCCTCTTACCAGAATAAGCCTCCTCGGGTGTACTCATGCCAAGTATCTTGTGAGGACAATGGTTCTGCTTATATACTACAGTATTGCATGCCTCCACCCACAAGTGAAGGGGTAGGCCCTGATCATGCAACATCGCCCGTGCAACACCCACGATCGTACTATTCTTCCGCTCAGCAACCCCATTCTGATGTGGGTTATGGGGAGCTATGAGCTCTCTTCGAATCCCTTCTGTGCTGCAGAAGTCCTTGACCTCGCCAGAGATGAATTCACCACCATTGTCGCTCTGAAGAGCCTTAACCTTCTTCCCTGATTCCTTCTCGACCAATGCTTTGAACTCACATAACTTTGATTATGTCTCGCTCTTCTTCTGCATGAAGAAGATCCAGCACTTTCGAGAGAAATCATCAACAAAGATCACATAGTATTTGTGCTTTGATGTTGAAGCTACTGAGAAAGGTCCACACATGTCTGTGTGAATTCTCTCAAGGATCGTCGTGGGCGACTATCCCTCTCGTGAAAGGTGGCTTTCACAAATTTTCCCAAAGTACACCCCTTGCACTGATCTGACTGCGCAAGAGTGCCTTTAGGAAGCCTAGTAGAAATCTGCTGCAGTGTCTTCAAGGCTCCATGGTGAAGGTGGCCCAATCTCTAGTGCCACAGCTCTCCATCATCCCGGCTCACCACTTCTTTTGCCTTGCATGCCATTTTTGCACAGCCATCTACATGCAATTGATAAAGGTTCTTGACTCGAACCCCTATCTTCCAGGTTTCTCCAGTTGTCTTACTACGCAAGAAAGCCTTTCCCTCGCTGAAAACAACATCATATCCCTTGTCTTCTAACATCGCCACAGAGATAAGATTCTTCTTTCAATCCTGGAACATGCATGACTTCCTTCAATACAAAGGGTTACTAGACTCCCTCTCAAAGGAAATGGTACCGATACCGGTTGCACTGTATCTACCATCATCGCCCATCTCGATGTGCACTCCAAGATCTTTGTCCTCCAGATCAGAGAACAAATCTCTATCTCCCGTCATGTGAAAAGACGAACCACTGTCCAAGAACCACACTGATCCCATCATACTTGAAACCAAGCATGCGATCAATGAAAAATCAAGCTCAAACTGAGAAGCTAAGGGCTCTCCCCCTGCAGATCCAGCAGCTTGCTTGTTCTTCTTCTTCTGCGGCAATTTGTGGCATAGTGTCCGTGCTGGTGACAGTGAAAACACTTCACCTTGGACATGTCCTGCTTCTTGCCTTTCGCACTGGAATGAGAAGCTTTCTTGTTCTTCCCCTTCTTTGCTTTGGCAGCCAAAGCGCAATTTTCTTCATTAGATGCCTTTGATGAAGATCCGTCCCTGGTATTCCCCCTGATCTCCTCTTGCACAAGATCCAACCAAAGTCTCTCCCATCCTCGCAATTTCTCCTGACCATTGACAGAGTCCTGATAGGAATGCCAACTCTTCGGAAGACCAAGGAGAGCCAATCTCACCAAGTCCTCATCATCGACAGTCACCCCCACACTTCCCAGCTCATCCTGGCATTGGATGAACTTCGTGAGATACTTGGGCATACTGCCTCCTTTCTTAGCTTTGATGTTTCCGAGTTTCTCCTTGCACGCCAACTTCCTCTGGTCGCTCTTGCTTTGGAATAAGTTTGTTAATGCTTTCCACACCAAGTATGGAGAAGCCTTTCCATGGAGGTTGGATACAATATGATCCTTCACGCCCTCCAACAAAATCCTTTGACACTTTGATGTCTTCTTTTGCCAAGCCTCAGCTTCAGCAGCATCAGTAGGTTTTGGGACATCCCCATCTATGAACTCCTTCAACCCATTGTCATCTAACACCGCCTCCATCCTGTCTTTCCATGCAATATAATTCGAGTTGCCTTCAAGGGCATACTCCAATCGCAAGCAATCCGGTGAAAGACATTTCAACTTCGACACCAAGAAAACACTGCTGCAAATTCGAATTCCACCAGCTCAAAACTCAACCGCTTCTGATCTAAAATTCGTGAGAACAAAGTCTTTCTCGTACAGAGATTGACTGTATGGGAATTTACTGGATATCTCACCTTCCAAAAGAAGGATGAATCCAGTGGCTACCTCGCCCGATTACAAACTCTTCCTGAAGAAATAAAATGTAATCACTTTCTGAATAATTGATCTGATGATCAATCCTCGCTTTGATATCTTGTAGAAATTTTTCTACAAATCAACCAGCTCTGATACCATGTAGAAATTTTGAATAATATGACACTTATTCACAAATATTATCCTGATTATACACTAT
>APFE030558499.1:0-10052 GCA_000404065.3 Pinus taeda | reverse complement strand
AAGATTTGAGATATTTTTAAGGTCTTTCTCCCATTTTCAAGGCTTGACATGAAGAGCTGAGGTTTAAGACTTGCAAAGGAGGTATGTATGAGTGTTGATGGACTCACACAAACTGCAAAGAGTCATGGTGACAATTTTTTGTGTAACAGGCACATCCCAGGAATGAATTTACCCTTTCTCAATATGTTCAAAACATTGAATTAGAAACCACATTGCAGCGTCTATGAGTCGGAATACAGTGTTTGTATGCACGATGGAAGGTAGTGTAGATAAAGCGATGCAGATTCTATTGTCATAAGTGATGAGTTCTACAAGGCATGTGTACAATAATTGACACATGATTTTACACCGAATTTGTGGGAAACGATTAAAACATACAACAGCTCAGGTGTAGAACACGCCTCCAGTGTTCCCTTGTACATGAACTGCAATAAATCCACAAATGCCACTTCCTCTGCGAACACACAAGAATGTTTACAAATTAAAATAAAAGGCCACACCACTAATTTAAATGTAGCACAAAAAATATGTAATAAGGTGTTAGTATATATAATTTTTTGTTTTTGAAAACAATTAATTGGATGTTTACAAAGAGTTGAGAGAAATTGGTTTAAGATGAAGTCTCTCTGACAGACATAACCAAATTTTAATATGTTAATTGTGAAACAGATAAAAATAATGAAAAATGGGTTTAAATGTACCTGAAGAGCTTAAATGAAGTGTGACATGCTGTTCTTCTGATTTTTTCATTCCATTTGAGAAAAGATTCAACATAGTAAAACAAAAAGAAATAAAATGTATGATCATATAAAACAAATTTGAAAGTAGGTAAAAGATTTATAGAATTCAATAATGGAAATTTAAATAAAGAGAGACTTTTTTCATACTTCCATGAACAATCCTGCATTGGGGGGACGCATTTGTAGATGGTTGTTACTGTTTCAAGAATATGATTTTGAGGTCATCGTAAAGTCGGGATGCATAAACGTCGTCCCAGATCATCTGTCCCGAATTGAGAATGGTGAGGAGCCAACAAATTTGGAGGAAGGACTACCTGATGCGCAACTCTCTTCAGTGCACGTCGTAGATGGCCAATTCGAGGATATAATCCACTTCTTAACCATAAGGACTGCGTCGCAAGGATATTCAGTTCAACAGAAGAAATAATTGGTGGTACGCATGACAAATTTTACGGTTATCACGGGGCACCTCTACAAAATGGGAAATGATGAAATATTACAAAGATATGTACCTAAATTTGAACGAGGACAGATACTCGTAGAAGCACATGGGGGGGTTTCAGGAAGACTTTATGTGGGATGGGTGTCAGCATAGAATATTCTTCGTGTCAGACTATGGTGGCAAACCCTACATTAAGACTCAAAAGCATACTGTCGAGACTGTGACATATGTCAACAAACTCGGAAATCATCATGAAGGGATGAGATGCCACTCAATCCATAGATGATGTTGCAACCATTCGAAAAATGGGCCGTAGAATTTGTGGGGCCTATCACCCCTCTAGGGAAGATAGCTACACACTATATCATCACTGCTACAAAATATTTGACTAGATGGGCAGAAGCATAGCCAGTTAACGACTGCATGGCTGCTATAGCTGTGAAATTTTTATTTGACAACGTCTTCATGTGATTTGGATGCCCAAACATTCTAATGAGTGGCCGCAGAACACACTTCCTAAATGAAAATATCAGTGCACTTACTGAAGAATTTCAGGTGTATCATCAACAAAGCATGCCATACCATCTGCAAGTGAACGAGAGTGTAGAAGCATTCAACAAGATTATGGAGACTGAATTGACCAAAGTATGTAACGCGTAGTGAACCAATTGGGATTTACGCATACCTACCGTGTTATGGGTATACATAACCACATGCAAAAATTGACAGGGCAGACACTGTTCAGGTTAGTCTACGACACGAAAGTCGTCATGTCAATGGAATACATTGTACCGAGTTTCTGGATAATAGCAATGACAGACATGGCTGATTGCGAAGCCTTAAAAGAGAGGCTCGCACAACTAGAAGAACTAGAGGAAGAATGATTTTTGGAAGGCTTCCATCAACAGGTACAGAAACAGCGCAAGAAAGCTTGGCACGATTGCCACATCAAGTTACACATGTTCAAAGTCAATGATTCGGTATTATTGTAGGATAGCAAGTTCGAGAAATTCCCTGGAAAACTTTGAATGCATTGGTTGGGACCATATGTAGACAAAGAGGTCACATATGGTGGCGCGATCCATCTCGACAAGCTTAATGGAGAGCCCTTCCCATGAAAATTAAATGGCAGTTGCCTGAAGCTCTACACAAGTGGGCTGTCTGCCTAACTAACTGACCGAAGTATAGTCTCAACAATTCAAGTAGTTGAAAGAAGGCACGGGACTATAAACGAATCTACAGGAAAGCCGCGCGAAAACATCATTCTGTGTAAGAAGCATTTATTACTAGAATCAAGGTCACGCATGAAGGGATGCACTGCTGTGCAGAAAGGCGGGAAAGTGACCGTTGAGGTCACTGTTCATGACAAGATGGTCAATCTGAGGCACCAAGGAGCGGATGAAGGGAATTTAAGACATGTAGTCAATATTGGATTTCAAACAATATCCAGTCTGTATCGCATTAATGAACCAGAATAGGAGGGAACGATCGAATTTGAATACTGGTAGGCTTATAAATAACAGTTGGTCACCCACCAAACAAACCATGGCACTATGAGATTTAAGTTATTGAGTTACCTAATAGATATGGACCCATCCAAAGTTTATGCTTTGTAGAGCCTTCGGGATTGCATAATGCTGATGGCTGAAGTCACCGTGTCGAGTCCAATGCCAGTGGTAAGAGACATACCGCAAATTCCTAGATAGATAATAGGACTGGTCCGAATATCGCCATGAAACTTGTGGTCAGGTAAGCGATTTGTGAAAGATAAGGGCAAGATGGTGAATCTTGGGATAAAAGATAGAAGGCCATGGACAAGTGCAACCTTGGGCTATGTGCCTATGATGAAACTTGAAGATTTGGACCTTGCGGACAACAACATATCTCTCACAAAAATGCAACACAAGCTTCAGCAGATATTGAGTATATGGGACCAGAGATTACAAACTTGTTGCACTTGCATAAAGATTTCATGACTTTGGCATCTCACCTAGAGCTAAAATCGTATGAGAAGCCACTTTGTGTTAACCGAGAAGAGCAGAATGAGTATAATCGGTTAGGCTAATTAGGAGAGGCAATGGAGCAGGAGCTTGAAGAAGTGTTGCAAGAAGCAAGGATGGAACAACGAAGTGTAGTGCGTCACTCACAGGGATGGTGAACCGCGAAGCCTTTGCAGCGCATCTTGCCACACCAACGAGTGACTCGAGACAACTCACGATGATTGTGTTGGGGGCCTGTTGGGCAGCGGATCCCCCGCATAACAGTTTTGGGGCTTAAAGCCCACATTTTTGGGTATTGTATTGTAAAAGCTTCGCGAAGTGTGCAGAGCACAAATTGTAATGGGTCAAGTCTAAGGGTAGTCCATCCTAAAATATTATAAATTAATATAGAATGTGTCGACCTACCCATGGTCTGTGGACCATGGGAATGTATAAATAAGAGCAAGGCTGTAATTGTAAAATGCAATTTTTCTGGTAAGAATGGAAGTAATATGGGCGTTTGAAAGTAATAATAGATCTGAGTTTGTAAGTCCAAGTCTGGGTTGTAATAGGAGGTAGAGGCTCTGCAGCTGTGTGCGTGGAGGCTTGGTAGAGTCCACAACTATGTGCGCAGACCCCTGTAGCTGTGTGCGCAGGGTAGGAAGTGGATTGTAACTAACAAAGGCATTAATAAAGATAAGTTGATTTTGGAATATTGAGTATCTATTTCTATATTCTGGTTTATGCATCTGTTCATGATTTATGATTACGCGCATATCTGTTTATGTTAAATGATAACTGAAAGTAAGGTGCCTTCGTAAGTTAACGCAAGATCTATAATAATATTAAGCACAGAAAAGGGTAAATTGCATGCATGCTTGTCTAAGGTAGTCACTCTGAAAAGCGAGCTACGCGGAAGCAACGTAGCACATAGGATTGATCCGCACAACCCCACACCACATCAAGACATCCCCAGGGTGTGGAAACCTAGTTCCAACTCCCTCCCATACTACCTTGGGTGAGACTTCATTCCACGCTCTGCGAACTGTTTCCGAAAGGGCCGGTAGTGTCCAGATTTGTTTGGCTAAACTTTGCTAAACCTGGGTCAGGCCCCAACAAGCCAACAAGGAGCACTAGCATTGGATGAAAATAAAGTTGTTTATGTGGTTGGTTCAAAAAAATAAAATTACAACTTGGGAAAATATTCTAAAAAGTGGTTTTGTTGGCCCATCTAAATGCCATCTATGTGGTTCAAAAGAGGAGACAATGGAACACTTAACCTCTGCCCTTTCACCTCTTCCTTGTGGGATTGGGTGTCCTCAATCTTCAGGCAGAATGATAGGGACAGAATCAGTATTACCAACACCTTGAAGAATTGGAGAATAGACTTCTCAGGCAATGAAATCATCAACAAATCTTGGACTCTAGTTCTAGGCTTCTTAATCTGGGATGTCTAGAAATAAAGCAATGGCAGGATTTTCAAGAACAAAACTAGCTCAACCCATAATATTATTGCACAAATATTAAGACAACTCAAAGACATTGTTGGAGCCCTTTTAGGAAGACCTCCTGAGGGCCCTACTCTGCCCCAGGATGCTCCTATACTGCTACAGTTGGGTCTCCATTCGCTAGTTCCCCTGAGCATAAACAAGGGTGTGAGCTAGATAAATGTTAGTAAAGACATTTGACAACCTCCTCCTCATGGTTTCTTGAAATTCAATACAAATTGAGGCTCTAAAGGTAACCTAGGGATGGTTGGGTTTTGGAGAGGTCATCAGAGATGAGTAGGGTTGCATTAAGGTTATCTTTCATAGTAATTTGGGGACTGCCACTAATAACATGGCGAAGCTCATGGCCTTAGAGAAATGCCTGGAAATACTAATCGAGTCAAATTTACATAATGCCATCATTGAAGCAGACTTTGAATTGATTATTAAGGCAGCAAAGAAGATATGTAATGGAAAATCACCGGGAAAAGTTTCAAAATATTAGCAACTTCTGCAGGTCTTTTAGTGCATTCATAACCACCTACAAACGCTGAGAATAATTAACTTCGTTCATGTGCGAAGGAACGCAAATATGCTAGCTGATCATCTCGCAAATGAAGGAGTGTTATGCAAACAAAGTTACAGTAGGTATGCTTGGGATTCAACACCCTCCTGAAAATTGTGTGTGGATTGTCAAACACAGGCGGCCAAAGATATCGAGAACTTCCAAACTTTTAGGAATGAACAAGAATGAAGACTAGTGGAAGCAGGAGTGAGCGGAAGCGAAATTCTTTCTTAACTGTTGATCCCTCAAAAATGCGTAAAAAAAAGCTTTCTACAGGGGATGGGCACTTGGTAAACAGTAGGCTTCTTAGCAGGTCGCCGACCAAATATCTCTATGGCCTTCGCCATCGAATGGATATCGAGTGGGAATGTGATCGAAGGTTAACTATTCAAGCGGACTTGAGTATTTTTAGATCAACGTTTCATAATCTTCATTGGGTCTGTAAAGAGGGTAAAGACCATGCAAGTTTCTGGTCCGATACCTCACAGGAATGTCAGATCAACAGGGACCTAATTGTATGGATATCGGGTTCTAAAAGTAATTGAAGGTTAATTCTGAGACTGTACCCTAACATTTATAAACCAATGGCTCATAATCCTTATTGGATCCATGAACCAGGTAAAAGGGGTGCATGTTTATGAGGCGGTAGTGTTTGTGACTGACGGATCATACGAGATCTAGATCAAAGGGACATCAAGTTTCAACATGGGAGGAGGTTAACTCCAAGAACAGACTCAAAGTTTTATACATTAATAGTTTATTTACCTTGTCAGCTCTGTAAAGCTCGTAAAGGTCATGCATATCTCCGAAGCGATTTCTTTAACAACCATTGGATCATTGGAGGTCTTATCAAATGGCCATCGGGTTGGATAATGGGTGGAGGTTTAGATGTAAGATTAAGGCATAAGGATTAAGGTTTGTTCCACGTTGTTTCAGGTTAATCTTCATTGGGTTAGCCCTTGTTGGTCTTTATAGTTGTAGATACATGTAATATATGTAATATTCATGCTGTTAATAGAAGGCTCCACTCTTGCTTGACCAAAAAAAAAATATCAACTATTGTGTCATAAAATTGAAATTGTCTCCTAACACACAATAATGCTTTTGTTATATATTAAATTTATACAGACAATTTTGTAAGACAATAATTACGCCGTAAGGCGTTTCCCTCTGAAATGAACTCCCCCAAATGCTTTTCTGTCCTTATTTAGCCGTTAGATCTTTTGTTAGATGATTGAACAAAAATCAGCCATCTGATTTAATAAAAAATATTTTAAAACATTAAAAACCTTAAAAAACTTTTCACTTTCCACTTGACATCTATGCGCCCAGGTCAGGTTGGGTTGAGACACATAATTACGACCTGTTGGGAACCGACGTTAGACAAGAAAATTACTGCGCCAGTATTATAAAACATGGCATAACGTTCAAAGGTCGTGCATTTATTTGGTAGAGGAAATAAACGCGCGGACGGTGCCACCATTTCTCGACTGATCATCTGCCACACCACCCCATCTTCTCTGCTTTAAGCCGAATTTAATATTTAGGGTTAGGCTACAGTTTCATGGCAAATGTGCAGCGGGACTTTCATGGCAACCATAGTCCATGCGTTGGATTCTGAGTCATAAATATGCATCACCATATTATTGTCAGTTGCTTGTCCCCATCTATTATTGTTTTCACCTAGCAGAACAGTGCATCTCCTCCTAGTTGCATCAAAATCCATCGCAATGAAGCTCCACCAGATGAGAGGGCTAGGATTAGGCAGACGTCTAGAGGACCCAGTAGCAATATTTCCTATGGAAAGACCCAATCTATCTCCCCTTCTATGAGAACAGTAGATATTCCTGCACGCATCCACAATGATGACATCAGAAGTCAAAGGAGCTTTGTAAATGTTCATGTCTGAACTATCGCCTCCTAGGTATTCTATAACCCATGTTTCCTTCAATACGTTCCCTGGTCCAGTCAAGCTGAACCAAAAATCCTGGGAAGGAGTGCTCTGAAAAATTTGAATAAATTCTTTGCATGGCATCGAAGGATAGCAATTCTTTCCATTGTCTCGAAAGAGTTCTCATTTTGGCAAGAAGACGCATGGGCAACATGTAAAAAATCTTCAGCAGCAAATCCTGTGGGAGGGCTTGCCAAATCTTCGCTTCCATGAGAATATCTATCTCTGACTCCCACTGTTCCGGAAGGGATTGCCAAATCTCCAGCTCCATTCCCACGTCTGTGGTCTTTTCACTCTCTCATCGCAGAGATAGATCGAATCGTTTCTTTATTTTAATCTACATATGTTAAATTTTCATCTCAAAACTGTTGATAAACGGTAACAAGATTTGTGTCTTAACGGGCTAGCACTTCGTAATGTGATGGATCAGTCTAGTGTCTAGTGAGATGGTGAGGTAACCAGAGTGAGAAAGGGTAAAATACTGATTTAATTATCTTGATAGGTGTCTCTATGGAATATTAGTAGGCGGGTGAGTTTTGTTTATTTTTGTTTTTTTCCTTAAAATATGAATACTTTATTTATAACTATGAAATTAAAGATAATTACGCCTTAACAGGTTTCTCTCTGAAATGAACTTCTCCAAATGTTTTTTGTCCTTATCTTAGCCGTTAGATCTTTTGTTACACAATTGAACAAAAATCAGCAGTCTAATTTAATAAAAAATATTTTAAAACATTAAAAACCTTAAAAAAACTTTTCACATGTTTTAAAACATTAAAAACCTTAAACTTTTCACTTTCCACTTGACATCTATGTGCCCAGGTCAGGTTGAGTTGAGACACATAATTACTGCCTGTTGGGAACCAACAGTAGAGAAGAAATTACTGCGCCAGTATTATAAAACATGGCATAACGTTCAGAGGTCATGCATTTATTTGGTAGAGGAAATAAACGCCCGGACGCTGCCACCATTTCTCGATTGATCATCTGCCACACCACCCCATCTTCTCTACTTCAAACCGAATTTAATATTTAGGGTTAAGCTACAGTTTCATGGCAAACCTTGAAATTACTTCCTATATAAAGTGGACAACGTTGATTTTTTTCCCTATGAACTGTACAACGCAGTAAACAATATTTGATACTTTTCTCTATAGCTATTAGTTTACAATAAATGTGGTTTCAAGCCATGAAGATTGGTCGAGAGATGTCTATTCCACTCCGTCTCTTTTTGTTTTTCTGTTTTGTTTTTGTCACTGTCTTTAGTTACACTTTCAAGCCAAGAAGATAAGTTGAAAGTTGTTTGTGCTTTAAATAGAAAAAAATAATGCAGTCCTTTTCTCTATTTAGTTGGAACTTCGAATACATGCAGTCCTTCTCTCTGTTTAGTATTGTGTGTTTGACAAATCGTTTATAAGTGAAATTATGGCGTCTCACTCCATCGGACAGACTTAATGGAAATTATCTGTTCTTGAAGGTGAAAGACACAAACTAAATGGCAATGTTAAGGGCATTACACTCCTTTCAACAGATCCCTCTGCATATTTCAGATCGGATGGGGTTGTGATTTAATAAAAAATGTTTTAAAACATTAAAAATTTTAAAAAACTTTTCACTCTTTAGCAGGATTTTGTTTTGCCTCTTAAATTCTTAAGACTTCTGCTGGTTTCATTGTTTTCTTTTTCACTCTAGCATTATAGCAATATCTACACAGTAGCAAGTTACAAAAAAGGTCAAGAATCCATAAGGTATTCATCTTTTTTCCATTGTTAGATAATACATTATACTAGATCCTAACTATTGCGGCCAATTGGCTACCACCTTGACAAATAGATTGAAAAAACAATATCCCCATCCTACACAATGGCAACAGAGCGTAGGTATGGAAGGCATGATAGGTTTGGGGGCATAGATGATCTTTCACGTTGGCAGTCCTCAATTACTATTTGCATACCTGGCACTGGTGTTGGGTTTTTTCTTAATTTCTTCTGAAAACTCCTTTCTTGATTCAAGATTTTGCATTGAGAATATAAACGAGTTGTTGCAGCGGCTGCTATAACCTCTTGTTATTGGCTATTGCCCTGCAAGGAACGGAAATAAAACAAGAAGTTTCCGCCTGACAAGATCTAGACCTTAACGCTTGACCAGACTCAAATATCTTCACCATAACCTTTATAGCTTGTATGAGACACAAAAAAAAACTAACAGATGCCATGGCAGGTGACTATGCTTTCAATCCTAATTAAGTACAGTGAGTACAGTGTTGGCTCCATTGCTGCTGAACTTATCTTGACGGTAGATTCGGGAATATCTTGAAATTTCTAAAATTGTGGTAAGGTTTGTGTTTTTGACCAATATCAATAAAGTTTAAAGAATTAATTTATTTCTATTCATAATAATATGAATATTTTCAAAATTTTCCATCTCTATGAAATGGTCTTCTTTGCTCTGAAATATTTTTGCCAAAACTTATAACCCCTCCACTGCTTTGAAATGTTTTAGCCAATTGTTTTTTTACAGGACTATACAAGTTTTGTATGACAATATTCATTTTAACTTTTCGTACATAATATTAAAAGTCTCCCGGATCTAAATCTGTAAAAGGTACACTGTTTCAGAATGTGTATGTATGTGTGTTCTATGATTTTTCAGTTGTGGATTAAAACAAAGCAGAGTGCCTTTCCACCATTTCCTTTGAAATTACAAAATTACATCAATGCAGAACCATAATTCTTAACAACATATTTCAAATGTGCTCAGAAGTGTTCAGAAGAATCATGTTAATGTAGTTTAGGTAAAATTTCTTTCTAACTTCACAGAACTCATGGTATTGATGTGGAATATAACCTAACGAATTTCCACATTCTTGCTATATATATATATATATA
>APFE030558496.1:0-17909 GCA_000404065.3 Pinus taeda | reverse complement strand
GACTACCAGATTGATTTTTCATTATGTTCCTTTCAATGTTACAATACATATTTATACATGCTGAAGCATCCAATACCATGGACCGAAAACCATCGCGTCCAAAACCATGCACCGAAAACCATCACATCCAAAACCATGTGCGATCACCTTTCTCCATGGGTATTTGGAGGAAGAAATATATATGTAGCAATCACATGGTATGAGGTCAAAGGGAACGAGAAATTAGTGTGAAAAATGAAGAAGAGCTTGTATGGCTTAAAACATGCCCCAAGGTAGTGGTATCTAAAATTTGACAGGTTTATGTCTAAACAAGGTTATACTAGATGTCACCCTAACCATTGTGTTTATCTTAAAAATCAAAATGATGGCAACTATATTATATTGCTATTGTATATAGATGAAATTCTTGTTGTGGGGGCTAACATGCAAGAAATAAATGTGCCCAAGAGAAAATTGGCAAATTCATTTGCAATGAAGGATTTGGGTGCAACAAAACAAGTCCTTGGTATGAGAATAACAAGAGACCAAAAAAATCGAAAATTAACATTGTCTCAAAGTGAGTACATAGAAAAGGTGTTGGGAAGATTTATTATACAGAATGAAAAACAATTAGTACACCTTTGGCTAGCCATTTCAAACTAAGTAAGGAGATGTGCCCTAAGACCTAGGAAGAGATGGATTATATGTGTAAAGTTCTATATACATCAACAGTTGGAAGCTTAATGTATGCAATGGTCTGCACAAGACTTTATATTTCACATGTTGTGGGAGTTGTAAGCAAGTATATGAACAATCCAGGAAAAGTGAATTTGATGGTAGTGAAGTGGATTCTTAGGTATTTGAGAGGTACCACAAATCAAGAATTATGCTTCGATTGTTCAAACATCGTTCAACAGTGATATGTTGATGTAGCTATGGCAGGTGATAGAGATAATAAGAGAATAACCATAGGGTATTTGTTTACTGTAGGTGGAACAACTGTCAGTTGGGTTTCAAAATTGCAAAACATTGTTGCACTTTCAACAACGGAAGCAGAGTATGTTGCTGCTACAAAGGCTAGTAAAAAAATGATTTGGTTACAAAGGTTTATGGATGAACTGAGAAAGAAGCAAGAGATGGGAAGGTTATACAGTGATAGCTAGAGTGCCATTCATGTTGCAAATAAATCATATTTTCATTCCAATACTAAACAGATACATCTCAAGTACCATTTCATATGGTCAGTGTTGGAAGATGGATAATTGAAGCTGGAAAATATACAAACTAACAAGAATCCTGCAGATATGTTAAAAAAAGTTGTAATCAAGGAGAAACCGAGATCCTGCTCAATTTCAATTAGTATTGAAGTATGATGATGAAGATGAGAAACAATCAGGTCCAAAGTGGAAGCATTTTCTAGTAAGTGAAGCAATGATGGAGTTGCTATAATCAGTCTCCAAGTGGGATATTATTGGGTGTGGAGTCTGATTATCTTTCTGATTCATATGAATTTGTTTCACCTAGATGTATACCCCAAGAACACTGTAAACCCCTCCACATGGGAGAACATGTCTCCCCTGTCTGGAGGGTTTGGGGGCCAATGGGCCCCCAAAGCTAAATATAAATGAAAATTTTCCTAGTAAAATATTATTATTTCATAGTCAATCTGGGTCGTTCAGTAAGCAGATGATCTGATGGTAGAAGTTATGATAATTTAGGGTTTTTTCCCTAGAAAGAAACCCTCAATTTATATGAGGGAATTGTATTGCAGTAGTTTATGATTATTCTGTGTGAGAAAGAAAGAGGGGATTGTGTGAGAGGGAAGAGGAAATTGCAACGGATATGTTGTAGGTTGTATCTCTTCATTTTGTTGGATAACATAAAAGGAAGGATTGCTTGTTTCTCCGTGGGCATAGCACAAATTAGGTGAACCACGTATATCTGTGTCTCTCTTGTTTTATGAGTTTTCAATGTTTGTGTTTTTGCAATATTTTATATGTTCCATTGCTCTATAATATATAATTTTATAAAACACTTCTCACGATTCGCTACTGAAGGAGCAAATCATGGGAAGGCATTTATTGACACATCATCAACTCTAATTAAGGTATTCAGATCTCACTCGCTCGGTATTGTCACGCTCACTTGATTGTAGAGTCAGTCTCTTGATACTCTCTGCGAAACAAGTATTCCATATCCATGTTGACCACAAGTTTGACCAATGAGCCACACTTATTTTGTGAGCTTCCATATGCGAATAGTAGGTGGACATCCATGTAGGTAACATTTGGAAACTGATCATGTGTTTTGGTTATCCTGTAACATGTGTGAATCTGTAGAACTTAGGATTTGGCTACGAAAATTCAAGTTGGTTGTAGAAAGTGCACAATTCGATAGATATAGTATAGTTTAAACTAATTTCATAAAGAAAACATAGATTTTGAACTGTTGATAGGTGATTACCTTTCTAATGTAACTTGCATGACCTCGATGACCTTTAATTCATAGATGAGATGGAATGTGTGTAACAAAATGGGTGGAAAAAGGAAAAATGGATTTCCAAAAGGAGAAAAATTCGGAGATTCAACATTGACAAACCAAGAATGACCTTAGTTGACTAAGGTTGAAAATGTTTGACTTTGGTCAATCATGGTTAACTATAATTGAATATGGTTGACTAATGTTAGACTATGGTTGACCATGTGTGACTATAGTTAATCACTGATTATGTTTTGACTATGGTTAATGATTCTTTAACTATGGTTAACCATGGTTGACTATGGTTTTCCATGTTTACCCTATTTAAACAACATTAACTATGTTAATTTTGACTATGAATAACTATGTTTAACAATTTTTTGACAGTGGTTGACCATAATTGATTATAGTTCTCCATGTTCACCATGTTTAAACATCAATATTTATGTTTTGACTATAAATGACAATGGTTAACAGTTGTATGACTATGGTTGACCATGGTTTGACTATGGTTGATCATGCTTGACTATGGTTGAACATGGTTTAACAATGATTGACCTTTTACCATGGTTTGTCTATGTGCCACCACAATTGAATATGACAAACTATAGTTTAACATGCTTTGAAAATGATTTGACCATAGTTGACCATATTTTGACTACGATATTTCTATAATTGACCATGAATTTCAATTATGGTTACCATTGAAATGTTGTTATTTGATGGTTAACCATCTTTTGACTATGGTTAACCTTGACCATCCACTGTAGGCCTCCATAGTCAACTGTGGTCATCTAGTATGGTTCAATATAGTTCACTATGGTTTACTACAGGTCACCTATAGATACACCATGATGCTTCTAGTTATTATGGTTCACCATGGTAGTCATGTTGACTATAGTACCCATGTGAATCACAACCAAAGAACACATTTTGAAACGTATTTTAAACATTTGATGATGTAAAATTATGAATAGAAAACATGTAACAAGTTTCTTGTATTCCTATGTTCCTATTTTCAATTATTTCAACAATAAATTTTTTTAAAGTATATAACAAAAGTTATTTAGAAATTATTATATCTAAGAATTTTGATTAAGATATTTTTTTAAAGGAATGATTAACTTTCTATTAATCAAACTACAATGTAGCCAACGCCATTACATTAAGAAGCATTAGAATTTCCATGGTCCTCCAAAATCTCTATGACCATTGTCATTGGATATTTTGAGATATATTTTCCAGATTGACTACAACATTTTTATTATAATTTCTCCAAAAAACCACATTAACCCTAACAAATCGACCTAATATATTATAACTATAGATATGAATTTAACAACACAAATCTCTCCTCGTTGTTCTTGTCGTATCCTTCCATGCCCTCCTTATCTTCTTCCTCCTATTGTGTTGAATCCACTAGCACATGCTAACCCTACACCTGTTGCAGCTCTTGTTGGTCGAGGAACAAGGGAGGGAGAGCCACACCTCCACCAATCTCCATGTCTTTCTCAGTGTGATCACTGAGGCCAAAGGCTTCCTTCAAAACATCGATGACTGCGAACTCCACTCAAACCTTTGAATTCTCCACTTTGAAGTCCAAGTTTTTTATCTTGGTTACAACTAGCTCCACTGTTGCCTGCAAATTTTCAACATCCTTTTTTAAGCTTCCAAGTTGGCTCATGACCAAAGCGAAATGGGAACAAGCCTCATAGATAATATGCCCACCAATACTGGAAGTCATCTCCTCAAAATTATACTTTAATGCCCGCTCTTTCTTATATGGAGGGCCACCAACACCATTTCTTGAAGAAGAGGCCATACCATCAATACAAAGGAGTCGAATGGAGAGCCACTTCACTTGAAGCCTACACAACCATCCTTTTATAACCAAACTTGGATCCAAATTAGCAAGGGAAGAGTCCCTTCATATTTAATGCCACCCTCATTTTATTGCTCTACAGATAACTGATTTTTTATTGTTGCTTGGGTTGGACTGTAAAAACACACGATGGAGAAAGATCAATCCTCCTCAGTGATGGTACTAGCAAATCCTACTCTGTTGGATGACTTTAAGACCTTTCTGATGCCATACCACCTGTCTCTATGGTTATCCTTGCACCTTGCACTTCCCCACTTATTGGATAAAGGATCCAACAACCTGTAGGAACGTTCATCGAAGAACATATGTACCTTGGAGTTATTGTCGTAATTATGTTGCCTGTTAGACGTTGATTCCTCCTTAATGGTGTTCATCCAAATCGAGATCCTTGAATTAATTATGGTCATGGAATATGGCATTTGATTATTTTTCCATGTGCCTCCAGCAAATATATTTATTCCAGATTAACCCCTATGATAGCCTGGGCATTTACCAATATGTTATATTCACGCTTGATATGATAGAACTCCAAGGCTTCAAATTTTTCCATAAGTAATTGAATTCTTTGTAAGGTTGGTCTTGAGTCATTTTCCTTGTGTTTATTCATTTTCTTTAAATACACTTAATTGATGGATTCCTTTGGTCACTGCAATCTTCAGCCCTTGCCATAGATCAAGTTCTTATGTCTGGTTGTTTGAGGCAAAATCCAACCTACATGCAAATTTTTTCTCAATTTCTCCATCGAGACATAGGATAACCCCTCCCACTCCTGCCTCCCCCAAGATTTTTGTTAACATTTATTATTATCATTGTATGCCTTTTTAAAGTAGGTTTTGCAATTAAAATTACATAGTTCATAATAATAAAATTATATTATGAATTTAAATTAATATTATTTTATGCAATTTATTTTCATTTTTATTTATAAAATATATTATATGATGAAATTTTATTAACACTACATCATGTGTATCATGAATCATGGTTAATAAGTTTTTAATAATTATGTATCCTGAATCAACATTAATAAGTTTTTCATAACCGTTAAGATAATTTGAAGAAATGACCATTATCTAATAACCAAGAGTCTTCCTGAACCAGGTGGATATTGGTGGCCACCTACCTATTCCACTTGGACCCCCAACATTGTTTCTTTCATTTTTTCAGTTTCCTTAATTGTAGCACAATTTACTATTTTTGGTAGTTTTTCGGGTCGTGAACTTCTAGAGCCATTTTGAGGCCCTAAATGACAATTTTTTGGGAAAAATGAGCAAACATGAATCTTTCAGTGATGTTTGCATTCGACAGATTTAGTCCTCAAATAGATATTTCTAAAAATTTATTGTGCGATTCAAATGGAGATCATATGCCAAAGTTATGACCCCGGGAAGTTGTTGTACCAATTTACCCAAATGGGACTCGTAGTTTTCGCACATCATCTCCTAGGGTTAGGTTTTTGGATGTTTAGGGTTTTCCATTATTTCTCAATAATAAATAGACCTTCGAGCCTCATTGTAACACATTTTAGAGGTATGTAGCCGCCACATCTCTTCTTAGAGATAAGCTACCATCGCTTGAGCTAGTTTCCATTATGTATGTAAGCATATTTCAGTTCTTTGATCTTAATGAAATGAATTTTTATTCCTGCTGCATATTTGTGTTTATGTTTATATCTATATTTTTTGTGTTCCTGCATAAGTCTAGATCAGTGGTATCAAAGTGGTTTGCTCTTTCTCTATTTTTCTTTGCATGTCCCCGATTAGGTCAGGGTATAAGGAGTTAGGGCTTGAATTGGTTGAACCTTTGCAATACCAACCTCGAAAACCTTGATGACCTCCCATGGCAGAAGAAAATAAATATGAGGTAGCATGAGATCCCTTCAAAATATTGCTCGAATAAGCCCTCGAGCAACAGAGGAACGCGATGATGGAAAAATTTGCCCAGATCCTTCGGTGGATGCCCACAGGTGACGCATCTTAATTTGGTAGCCAGTCTGGAGGCACCACTCCCTTCAAGGTATAAGTCAACTTTGATATTCCCATATTTGAAGGCCAAATAGATACATACACCATAGATAGATGGTTAAATCTATTGGAAGGGTATTTTTTGGTTCATGCTTTTTCCAGTAGGGAACATATTACTTTTTCACTCCTCAAATCTACCCCCCACGTCAAGGACTGGTGGGAAACCTACTGTGAGCAGAAGGATGAGAGGGAACCCACATTGTTTTGAGCCACACCCACTTGGAACTCTTTCCGAGATGTCATCAAGGAGCAGCATTACCCTGTCGGGAGCTATGAAGATAAATACATAAATTGAACCACATTATGATAAGGAAGGGACCAAGACATCCCAGAGTTCACAAATATTTTTCATACCCTTTGCACGAAGTTGGATATCAAGGATTCTGAGCAGCATATTTTATTCAAGTACTGCGGTTTTGTACACAAATACATCCAAGACAAGATGGATTTTCTAAATATCTCCTCACTTGGCGCCACCTACAGATACACTGTCAAGGTCGAGCATAAGTTAAAATATAAGAAGCGAGACTTTGGATCTGCAAATCTAAAGCATGGGAAAGGGGCCGCCGAACTGCAGAACAAAGGACAAAGCCAAGGCAGGGTGACCCAATACAAACCGTCAAAGATGAAAGCAAAGAACAACACCACAAAGACAAAGACGGACACTGGGAACTGGTGTGAGCTCCATAATATCCCCACTCACAACACAAGTGAGTGTTGAACCAAGCAGTCACTACTGGCCGAGTTGAAGGCTTCAGAATTAGATGCATGTTCTGAATCTGAGTCAAAACTCAACAAGGGGAATGATAAATGGAAGAAGATTATTGATGCGGAGCCCAATGCCACTATTACCACCACCAAGATCTAGAAGATTTAGCCTAAAGATCTAGAGGAGGGGGAGCGTCTCTTCCACTCACAAATGTGGGTGAAGGGTTCATCTTTGCAATTCATTGTCGACAATAGGAGCCAAAAGAACCTCATTTCAGTAGAGGTCATGAAGTGGGTGGGCCTACCAAACACACCACACCCACAGTGGTTCACCATGAGGTGGCTTCACCAAGGAAGAGATCTTCTCGCCCGCGAGTAGTGTCACATTACATACAACAACAAGCCCTTCATGGATGAGGTATTGTGTGATGTTGGTACTCTTGAATTTTGTGATGTATTATTAGGACAACCATACTTGTGGAAGCGTCATGTTGTATATGAGTCAATGCCTCACACTATTATTATTTCCTTGGGCAATAAGTTATACAGGATACTGGAGGTATCCTTGCTTTACCATCTTTGATCTCTGCTAATAAATTCAGTAAAATCATCTCCTAGACTGGGAATTATTTTTTTTCTTTCTGATTCACTCTCAAAGTAAGGGGAAGATCATAGCCACATCCATGGCCCCCAGGAAGGGTTCCTCTACGAAGCATAAGCAAGTGGATACGGTCATGGAAGAATAGAGGACATCTTCTCCTCACCCACAGGGGTACCCTTACACTATCAGGTCAAGAATTCAACCGATTTGACTGCCGGAGCACCTCTACCCAACGTGCAGATATATCACCAGTCCATTTTGGAAAATGAAGAGATCAAGCGGAAAATCTAGGAGTTGCTACAAAAAGGGCACATCTGACCAAGTTCCTCACCTTGTAGGAGCTTGATTGTACTTTTACAGAAGAAGGATGGGACCTGGAGGCTTTGCATTTATTATTGGGCACTAAACCACTGTCAGGAATAGGTATCCAATCCCATGGATTGATGACCTTCTGGATCAACTCAAGGGGGCCAAGTATTTCATCATGATCAATGTAAAGTCTAGCTATCACCAGGTTCCAACAGAGCCCATAGATGTATGGAATACCGTCTTCAAATCCAAGGAAGTCCTTTTTGAATGGTTGGTTATGCCCTTTGGGTTGAAAAATGCCCCTGCTACTTTTATGAGGCTAATGGATGACATCTTGTGGCCCTTCACCAACTCATTCGTGGCTATTTATTTGGATGACATCCTCATCTCCAAAAAGAGTTGGGAAGAACACTTGCAACACATTCAATAAGTCCTTCAAACCCTTCGCCATCACAAACTATGTGCTAACATGGAGAAATGCACCTTTTTCATGAGCCAAGTCCAATATCTAGGTTACATCATAGATGACTTTGGCATGCATGTGGATCTGACTAAGATCCAAGTCATTTGAGATTGACCAGCCCCAACCACTCTAATAGAGCTTCGCAACCTTTTGGGCCTTGCAAATTTTTATCGAAGGTTCATGTTCAGATTCTCCCATATCACTTGGCCTTTGAGTCAGATTACCAAGGACGAAGCGAAAGTAAAGTTTTCATGGTCCGAGTCCCAACATAAGGCATTCGCTTGAAGCACCTCCTCTGCTCTACACTAGTACTCACATTTCCAGACCTGCAACAACCATTTGAAATTGAGACAGACACCTCCGACTATGTTATTGGTGCAGTCCTCACAAAACACGGGCATCCAATGGTCTATAATAGTGAAACACTTTTCAATACAATTCAGAAGTATCCCAACTATGATAAAAATATGTATTCCATCGTACAGGCTTGCCGACAATGGAAGCATTACATTCTAGGGAAGGAGATAGTCATCCACACCGATCACTGACCTCTTTAGTTTATACAGACACAAGGGAAGTTGCAAAACGATCGCCATCAGAAGTGGTCTACATATCTACAACAATTCCACTCGAACATTAAATACAAAAATGAAAGCACCAAACATGTTGCAAAATGCCCTAGTCGATCCCCAGTTGCAGCACAAACTACTGTTCTGAACTCTAGTGGCCACAAGACCTCTGGATGGCCACAACTATACAGAAATGATCCAGACTTCACCTCCACATATTATATGCTAGTAGATGGCAAGGAAGTTCATGATTTCCATCTCCAAGACTCATTATTATGCTACCTCGAACACCTTTGTGTTCCTTCAAGAAAGCATGCCACGCTGATTTGGGAGGCACACTACATTCGGGTTGCAAGACACTTTGGTGTAGAGAAAATTGTGGTTGTACTACAAAAGTACTTTTATTGGCAAAAACTCCAACTAGATGTTGGGAAATATATCAGATTCTGCACTGCCTGTTCCATCGCTAAACCAACCATCAAGAAGCAAGGCATGTACTCTCCTCTTCCTACTTCTAGCCAGCCTTGGGAATCCATCTCCATGGATGTCTGACCTCCCTTATACCAAGCATGGTAATGACTGTGTATTTGTGGTCGTGGAAAAAAAAATTAAGATGACTATATTGGCGGCCTGCAAGAAGAGTATCACAACAGAGGAAACTGCCAAATTCTTCTTTGAATGAGTGTGGGTAAATTTTGTGATCACGCAGACCATTATATCAGATCGAGATAGCAAGTTCCTGAGCACATTCTTATCAAGCCTTTGGACACTATTGGACACCAATCTCACCAAGTCAACTGCATTCCATCCCTAGACTAATGGCCAGACAGAGGTCTTCAATAGGATGATAGTGCACATACTCCGCATGTACAACTCCCAGCATCCATGAAACTGAGATGAGAGTCTTCCTTATGTGCAACACAATTATAAAAGAGATCCCCATAGCTAGACTAGTCGCAATTCCTTTCAAGTGGGTGTAGGATTTCAACCATTGTGTCTGATTGATATTGCCATGCCTCATGCGACTACATAGAAAAAATCCACACATGTATTATCCAACGTTGATAAAGAAACTAGATTATTGAAAGAATCCAACACATCCGCCATTAGTTTCACGACATCTTGGAGAAGTTAAATGCCAAGTATAAGCAACGACATGATCAACATTGGGTGCCACACAAGTTTTAGGTGGGTGAAAAAGTTTGGTTGCATTTGTAGAAAGAATGCCTTATTGGAGCCCATCGGAAGCTGAGACCACTTCGATATGGGCCTTACACCATTACCAAGGTTGTGGGAGACAATTCTTTTGAGCTCAACATTCCCCCACTCCTTGGCCTCCACCCAGTGTTCAATGTAGACCGCCTTCGACCATACTTTCCACCATTACTGGACACATCAGACATTGCAAAGCATCTCACACCTACAAAGTTAAACCCAAACTGCATGGAACATGCCACAACTGATCAGATCATAGACACACAGATCAAGAACACTCGCCAATAGAAGACCCAACTATATCGGGTTGTCAAAGATGACCAACTCTTGCACCAAGGAAAGTGGCTCACCAGGGACCAAGTTCAGCAGAAGTTTCCCCATCAAATAGAGGCACTCAACCCAATGGGTATCATTGCTTCCTAAGGGGCGAAGACTGATCCAAGTGGATATTGTGACCACCAGCCTATTCCACTTGGACCCCCACCACCATATCTTGCAATTTTTCAGTTCCTTAATTGTAGCATTGTTTACTATTTTTGGCAATGTTTTGGGTCTTGAACTTTTGGAACCGTTTTGAGGTCCTAAACAACATTTTTTTAGGGGAAAACAGGCAACATGATTGAAAGACTCATGTTTGCATTCAAAATTTGTAGTCCTATGATATATCTTTCTAACGAGGCATTGTGTGCATCAAACGAAGATCGTATGTTAAAGTTACGACCCCGGGAAGTTCATATATCAATTTACCAAAACGGGACCCATATTTTTGGTGGTTCATCTCCCATGGTTAGGTTTTTGGATGTTTAGGGTTTTCCATTGTTTATCAATAATAAATAAGCCTTCGAGCCTCATTGTAACATAGTTTAGAGGTATGTAGTCACCACATCTCTTCTCAAAGATAAACTACCATCGTCTGAACTAGATTCCATTATATATGTAAGCATATTTCAATTCTTTGATATTAATGAAGTGAAGTTTTATTCTTGTTGCATCTCTATGTTTATGTTTATATCTATATTTTGTTGCATTCTCCAGATCACTTCTAATATAATTAAATGAATTTTTATACTCATAACTATCCTATGTGGGTTTCATATCATCACATATTTATTAAAAAAAATATTTGCAACATATAGTTTTATTTATACAAATAATTAAATCTTTGTAAAAATGTAATATTAAATTTAGGCACCAATAAAATTATTGAAATAAAATTGAAATTTTTAAAAATATCATTTTCATGTTCATAAAATATTTAATAAAAAAATAAATAAACTATCTAGAAATATTTAGTTATGCAAATTTTTTTTTTATTAAATTGAATATAGGGGAGGATGTCTTCCAAAAACTATATCTTATTTTTAAAGTTCTATTCGTTAGCTAGTAATAGTAATATGATGAGTTTTCAAGGTTTTAGGCCAATATTATGGTAGAATGTATGAGTGTTAATTAGTAATATGATGTGTTCTAAAGGTTTTAGGCAAAGTTGACGGAAAAAATCTAAAAATATTTAGTTATATAAAAAAAATTGATTGAATTGAATATAGAGAAGGATCTCTTTCAAAATCTATATCTGATTTCTAAAGTTCTATTTGTTAACTAGTAATATGATGAGTTTTAAGGGTTTTAGGTTAAGATTATGGTAACTAGTAATATGATGAGTTTTAAGGGTTTTAGGCCAAGATTATGGCAGAATGGATGAGTATTAACAAGTAATATGATGAGTTTTAAGGTTTTAGGCCAAGATTATAGTAGAATAGATTAATATTAACGAGTAATATGATGATTTCTAAGGGTTTTAGGCAAAGTTTATGGGGTACAGTGGAATGGATGAGTGTAAAAAAATTGGTTTGAATCATAATAAATTTTTTTTCAATTTAATTTATTTTAGATTTAATATAAATAAATTTTTTATTTATGAATATTAAAAAAATTAATTTATAGAAATTTAGCAATTGCTTTTGTGCTTTCAAGACTCCCGAGGCTTTGAACGTTGCATTGTTGTTTAATTGTGAGGATTGACAAATGTCGCCAAGCCCTCGTTACCGCATCATTAGTCATTCATGATAATGACAGTCATCACCCCCTACCCATCATCATTATCAAAAGGATGACAATTGTTTCTCACTTTGGGATTTATATTTCATCGAGAGGCATCTGGCTCATCAATAGCCATATGGGAGTTGGCATCAGAGAAGGGAACTCGTCCCTTGGAATAGGAATCTTGTGGACGTGAAATAATTTCTGATATTAGTTTCAATTTCAGGTTTGGAAAAATATATAGCCAACTCAAAATTAAAGGAATGTTACAACTAAATGACACAATTGTGAGCTAATCACTCATAGATCTTATTTTTAAATCTTAGTTGCACCTAGCGGTGTCGGGGTGTCTATATTAATCTAAAGGGTATAAAAAAAGAGATATTATGATTAAACAAAAATGAACCCAAAGTACAACATAGCGTAATAAAAAGGAATTGAAATTAATAAATATTAATATTAATTTAAAAGTGAATGGTTAAAAAGGCAAATAATGAAAAACTAGAATGATTTATTTTATTTCATGTAAATATAATTTAATATTTATATTTATATAATATAATTTTAGAATATAAATATTAATTTAGTTTTATTTTAATTTTAGATTTACCAAGTTTTTAGAGGAATCAAATCTCTTTTTAGTTTAAAAGTGATTTGTATCTCAAGAAATTTAATCTCTCGACACCTAATAGATCCAGAATTAAGATAAATCTAGCCTGATTTAATTATAACTTAATAATACAATTATAATTTTATGTTATTTTATTTTTATGTAGTTTGACCAAGTCAAAATGTTAAACAGTACATTACATTACAAAATCTCTACCATACTAGGTTGGAGAGCATTGACACAATTTAGAAAAAAAAAGAAGATTAGATTAAGGGGTAGTTCAATTGGTGATCATAGTATTATATGAAGTGTTATGTAAATTATGAGATTTAAGGTTTAAATCCTTCCTATTGGCCTATGTCTACCAAAAAGAGCATATGTAGGCACATAGAGGTGATCATAGTGTTATATGAAGTGTTATGCAAATTATGAGATTTAAAGTTTAAATCTTTTTTATTGGCCTATATCGAGGGAAGGGCCATATATAGACACATAAAAGTTATAGCACTGGTGGCCACTTAGAGGTTATAGTGGTAGGAATCAAAATCTTCCATATGTAAGCACATAAAAATTATAACAAAAGTGGCCACTTAAAAATTATAATGATAACAATCAAAATCGACTCTATGTCACACTAATACAATTACTAATACAATTAACCTATGTTAACAAAAATAAATGTACGTGGACACCTAATTTTGTGGTGGCATCTGCAATTTCTTTGTATAAGTAGAAAATGGGGTTTTCGAGGAGGGAGTCCCTAACACCGGCGAGCGAATTGGCAGTGCGGTGGAGAAGAGGCTGGCGCCATCAATGTCGTTCGTACTCGTGCTGAGGCCCTTTATTTGTGAGGCTTCTGCTCTTCCACCATGTGGAGTTTAAGCTTGCACATGCTTTATGATTTCCCATAATACATAAAATTCAAATGTAGAGGCTTTTCAAATCGCCATGAATGATTTTCTCTGCCAGGAAAACTTCAATATGCAAAACACGAATGATATTTAAAACGAGAGGGTTCACGAGAGAGGGCTGTGCACACAACACCGCAAACAATCCACCGTGTATGAACAGAATACTCACTAAATTCCGTGAGCTTTGATGGTGCCAAATTATTCAAACTTTTTAATCTCATGGCATGTACTCATTGCCTCGAGGAGATTTGCCTTTTTCTAGTCATTCCAATCAATGGTTGGGCCACATTTAAGTAGAATGTTCAACAAAGTGATGTGGTTTGAGGTAGGATCTCGACCAAACGAAACCAACCAACCAAAAAAGAGCATATTATGTGCATATTTTATATTTTTAATTATCCATACATGTGTAAATATTTCTTTTTAATTAATTATTTTATAAAATTTATATGAAATATAAATAAAAATGATGTGTCATGGTTTATTTATGGGATTATATAAATCTTATTGTCATCACCAATCTATAACCAAATCTCCCAGCGAGGTTAGGTATAGTGTGCCTCTACCAACATAATGTTTCTTTTATCTAATAGATAAAAGAACACTTTGTTTTACACGGAGAGTCGATAAGTCAAATGTGGAAGCCTACACATAAGGAGATACGGGAAATTCACTAAAATAAAAACTAACAGGTTACTTTTTTATTTTCAATGTTGTTATAAAATATAGATTTTTGGCAAGTTGATAAGTCAAGTGTGGAAGTCTACACATAAGGAGATTAATTAATTTATTGTTATAAAAAGTAATATCTTCTCAATAAAATGTTAAATTTTTTTTTTGCATATAAGTCAGGCACTCAATGTTTCTCTATGGGATTTATTTTTTTCTTGAAAAGTCACCTTTTGTGATGGAAAAATGGATACAAAATATGTGCAGTAGTAGCATTTCTAGTCATGTGACGACATACGACAACCTGTATTTTGAGTGATTGGAAACTTTCATAGTGAATTATATTGTTAGAGATTTCCGGACTAACACTGTGTAGTGAGTGTGATCAATCCATTACACTCATTACACAGTGTTAGTCCGGAAATCTCTAACAACCTGTGTTTTAATTATTGGATGGATATACATGCCACCTATGATATGGTATGTGACGAAATATCACAACCAACATTTTAGTTATTGGATGGAAGTACATGGCACTGAATTTTTGGGGAAAGGGATGAATATTCAAAAAAGTTAAAGCGAAATATGTACTTACCGCACACGAGTAAAGTGTTTAGGTAGAGTTATCCAAACTATACTTTCACCAGACAAAATCCCTCCTTGCGTGGCATAAATTCCACAAGTATTTTCCCCTTTCTATTTCATTTCGTAGACATATATAGATTTTTTTTTTTCTTTTTCTATTTGACAATTTTTTTGGTAGTTTTCTAATCGAAATCCATAGACATATATGTATTTTTTTTCTCTATTAACAATTCTTATGGTTTATTAGGGGTTGCGAGCAAGTGTAGTGAGGATCTATTTAGTAATTGGCTCTATTCTTGGTTAGAGGGTCTTCTAAATCTTCTATTCATTCGGTGTATCTTTGCACCTTTATGTGCAATTGCTAGTTTTAGATCCATCTTAACTCTGGATCTACCAAGCTCTGAGAGGGATCAAATCCCTTGAGATGCAAACATCTTTTAGAATGAAAATATATCTTGGTAGATCTAGAGTTAAGATTAATCTAGGCTAGTTTAATTCCCCCATTTAAATAGGCTATATTCCACATGAATACTATGGATCAATACCATGGATTCTCATACCATGATTCAATACCATGAAGTTATTTTTATTTAAATCCTATTTTTTTATTAATTTTATTTTATGTTAATCGAGCAAAAATGTTTTCACGTAGCATGGATGGTAAATTCACTATTTTACTTTAATTTAATTTTAATTTATAACTTTTTATTATATATAATTTGATTAACAATGTTAAACTAAACAAGACATGGCATTACAACATCTATATCATACTAAGCTAAAGTGCACATCTGGCAATAAAAAAATAAATTTTATAAAACATATTTATCTAATTTTTCTCCTTTCTCATTTTCATACTTTGATTAAGAAAAAAAAAATACTCGCACTTGGATGCCAACTAAACAATAGTGGATTTAGTTGATCTTTGAATTGAATTAATTGTTGCATTGGAAATGTGTGATTGTCCATAAATAAAGTTTCATTTTTCCTATTATTTTGGTATGTTGATAAAGAACACATGTATTGCGTACAAAGTATAAAAATCAGTCCATGGACAAGTATTCACAAGGTCACTGGTTGTCAGAAAATTAAGTTATGATAGGATTGCATAGAATATCCATACACTTTGTAGAAACAAAGGCACAACATTATCAAAATGCAATTATTTTTAAATTCTCATTGATAAGGAAAAACTAAAATTGTAGCTAATCATAAATGACCAATGTATTGCATGTTGCTATTTGTTGTAGCTTTGTATAGAAACTATGATGGTATCCTTTTCACTTTTGGTGTGACAAAATGGAGGCTCAAACTCAATATGCGTGATTATGATTTCCCAATCATGTTCTCTTTGGCTCATATTGACATTCTAATTTTTATTAGTTATCAGGATATTTATTGATGCAAAATTATAACCCTTCAAGAATGTCCTGATGATGGATCCCTGTTGGGATTTGAAATGCTGATGAAAAATTGTTATTACTGTGGGTTCTCCGGTTACTAAATTAAAAAATATATTGTTGTCATTTACTGCACTTCCTTTTTCCTTCTTATGTTCCTCTGGTATTTATGATTCACCATGTAATGATTTTATGGGCTCGTCGGACTATGAAATGAAAAGTGAAATCGGTGGAATAACAAGTGCTACTTTCTCTGAATGAATAAGTTGATTAGTTGTCCCAATCTCTTCATCCTAGGTCGATGAGTTCATCCTACATCGATTAATTTCATTGATATGTTCATCCTGATCGAGTATGATCATATCTATAGATTGGAGCACCCATATGAGGAAATAATTTGAAGGTTTGTAGGGTTCCCAACCCTATTTGGGAGCAATTGCAGACTGGGGCACCAAATCAAGTCATGACGTTGGAGGACCACCAAGTCCGCAACTGAGTCTAGGAGTGTCTGTAGAGTGGATCACATTTGCAATTCAAGAAGTTGGAGGGCCACCGGGTTCTCGACTAAGTCTGGAAGAGTATGTAAAGTGGAGTACCTGCCCAAGTCAAGATGTTCCAAGTTCGTTAGATTCCCAACCAAGTCTGGAAGCATATGCATAGTGGAGAACCCACCCAAGTCGAGATATTGAAGGCCCACCAGGTTCTTGATCAAGTCTAAGAGTGTTTGCAAAGTGGAGGTCCCACCCAATTCAAGACGTTAGATGCTTGCAAGGTTCTCGACCAAAACTATGAGCATTTGCAAACTGAAACACCTACCCAAGTCAAGATGTTGGATGTCTGCCAAGTTCCCTACCAAATCTAGGACCATTTGCATAAAATATAACATGTCCAAGTCAAGACTTTAGGGGTCTTGGTAGGTTCCCCACCAAGTATGGGAGCATTTACTGTAACATCCTCCTCCCACATCTACGCAAGTAACTAGCCAACCTGGGTAAACATGAGACAAGAGGCTACTATGATTGGATTCAACCTCCTATGTGACATTAACGAAGTGGAATCAATGGAAACATCACACACAAACATCCATCATCAGCTTCAGAATCCTCAGGATACAAGTCAGTCACTCAAACAGCTTGTCCCTAGGTCCCACTGATGTTCTGGACATCTTAGGCCTCAGTCGCTTTGATGATATGGGTAATAAAGTGTCCAGAAACCTAAATTCACTTGCATAGGCTTTCTTTCCAGTTGCCAGAGACTAAAATTTCCAGTTATATGCCAACGACCTTGGGATTTAAGCTGCCTTTTCAGGTCGAGAGCTCAGTTCACTGCCCAGAATGGAGTGCTAGCTTAAAATCGGTAAAATTACAGGGAAATAATGATTCCAAAGCAATAAGTTGAACAATACCTTAACCAAACCCCTACTAGCCATGACATGCATTTTGTCAAACATATCCTCAACATGTAAC
>APFE030558493.1:0-20775 GCA_000404065.3 Pinus taeda | reverse complement strand
GGGTTTAGGGTTTAGGGTTTAGGGTTTAGGGTTTTAGGATTTAGGGTTTAGGGTTTAGGGTTTAGGGTTTAGGGTTTAGGGTTTAGGGCTAAAACAGAAAGAGCATAAAGTGGGCGACCATACCGAAAATAATAAACCCTAGATACAGTAACAGAAATTGCCAGAAATAAAAAACATGAAGAAATTGCTAAGGAAGCAAAAATGCTAAAGGACACATAATAGACAAAAAACAAATCTTTGCATTCATCAAAGTAGTTTCGCCCAAGACCGGGCTCATCAGTGATACAAAGAAAATGAATGTCTTGCTGTCCTTATATAGCAAATGGACAAGGCAAGCGGTACATGGAATAACTTTTTTAATTAATTTTTTAATATTTAAAATATTTAAAATATTTTAAAAATATTAAAAAATAATTAAAATAGCTAAAAATAGCTAAAATAGCTAAAAAATAGCTCTGCTCATGCAAAAAATCTGAAAATCATGTACTGCTGCTGGAAGCTGAAAAACTCTGCTGCTGGTGAAGATCAAGGTCGGGGGTCGGAACTGCTCATGTAAAAAGTCCCGATTTTGCGCGGATTCCGCCAACAAATCAAGGGCTTGGGAATATGCTGTAGCAAAGGGTGACGCTGGAATTCTCCATGCAGTTTAGGGTTTAGGAAACCCCCAAGGTTCAAAGCACGAGTGGCTTCACAAAAGTCCAGCTTCAACACCAAGGGGCCCTTTTAAGGCCATGAGTGTGAAGTGGGCCTCGTGCATAGACCTGCTGCAAAAGAGCGTCCCTTTGATCCCAATGGACCTTGGCAAAACATGCCTGGAGGAAATCCGGTGGATAGCCCCTCGACCGAAGCCTGCTGTAGAATGCCCGTCTGAGTTCGAGGAAGCCTGGAAGAGTGCTCTCTCGAAGAAGATACCGCTGCAGCTCATTTACCACGAATGCTACTTTCTGGTGCTTGGGATGCCAGGAAGTAAAAGGAATATACTGATATGCATTCAGTGGTTTCTGAAAGCATCGAGTGGAAAGCTTTCCAGAGGTGGCAAAATCATCACCTTTGAAGAGCACGATGTCCAGAATGTTGATGCTGGATGATGAAATACAAGAGGTGATGCGGATGTGCTCGGGATAAATGGACTGGTAACAGTCCAAGAACTGGACCAATCTCTCTCTGGAGCCATTCCACACCATACAGCCATCATCAATAAACCGTCTGAAGAGCTGAATCTCTGGAGCAGGAAATCTACGGAAGACCTCAAGCTCAAGATGGCAAAGAAAAAGACATGCATATACAACAGCAAAATTGCTGCCCATGGCAGTGCCTCTAATCTGCCTGTAGAAGGAGCCATCAAACTGCAAAAAATGCCACTTGAGCACCAACTCAGCTGCACTAACAAGAAAATCTACATCCTCTGGCAAGAAGAAGGCGGCAGTACTCTGCTCAATCATATCCCGCAAGGCATGCAAGCCTTCCTGAGTGGGAATGCTGGGATAAAGAGACTCTACATCAAAAGTGACAAGGAATGAATCCGGAGCAAAGCGCTTGGATTCAATATCCTGTAGGAGAGAGAGAGAGTCTGGAAGATGAGATGGTTGAGCAAGAAGAGTGCCAAGGAGTTTATAATGCAAAAACTTTGAAAGGGGCTCCAACATAAACCCATTGTAAGCACAGATTGGCCTACCAACAGGAGGGTTTTTGTGGATCTTCCAAATAAAGTAAAGCCTGCAAGCTTTGGCATCTTGCGGCTTTACTTGCATTATGTACTCCCACTGCTGAACTGAAAGCAGATTATGAAATCTGCCCTGAAGCTGCCTGAGGGATCTGCTGATGGCCAACCAAGGAACCGATGCATACTGCCTGTAGACGTTGCGATCAGCTAGTTGCCGGTGAGCTTCGGCAACATAGCTATCTCTGTCAAGAACCACAATACCCAGGTTCTTGTCTGCTGGCTTGATCACAAGAGGGAGCCGGCGAAGGCTCTTTAATGCAAGCAATTGGGACCGGGAAAAGCTGGGTTTGGGAGAAAACTGAACAGAGGCAATACGAGACTGAAGAATAGAATGGCCAAGCTGAAGAGCACGATTAAGATTGATGCCATTAACCGGAGGCTCCCAGGTAGGGTTTGGCAAACGGAACGGGTTATAGGTATCATCATCAGCAGAAAGACGGAAAAATAATCTAAGACGGCAAAGACGGGAAAAATAGGCAAATTCTCTGTAAATGTCATCAATGGCCATAGGAGGGGGCCGAGGAATATATTTGTGCCCGAGGTCCAACAGTTTGGTTTGGCTGAAGGAAAGAGGGACAGAAGAGAGATTGTGAATAGCAAGGTTGCTAATTCGACGATCAATCTGGGAAGGGGTCATTTTTCCAATCAGATAAGCCAAATAAGAAAAAGGGCTAATGGAGGGCAACCAAAAAAGATGACGACGGGAATTGCTTACATGAAGAAGACCTTGCCTTTCCCTTTGTCTCTGACAGGCATCTGGGGCATATTTGGCTGCTGTGGAGCAAATGGGGCAGCCGCCGGATTCAAACCAATGTTCTGAAAAGACTGGTCTGGAACGAAGCCCGACTGCCCAGCAACAGATTGTGTGGAGCGATTCCCTCGACGGAAACGGCCCCTGCCCACCCCGTTTTTTGGCCGGGACTGCTGCTGCTGCTGCCCCAGAGGCTGCCTGCGCAGTTGCTGGGGCTGGCTGCGCAGTTGCTGGGGCTGCCTACGCAGGGTCCTCTGCTGACTGCGCAGAGGCTGCTGCTGGCCAGACTGCTGCTGCTGCTGGGGCTGTCTGCGCTGCTGCTGCTGCTGCTGCCGCTGCTGCCGCTGCTGCTGCTGTTGTCGTTGCTGTCGTTGCTGCCGGGGAGGAGAGGTGCCTGGGGACTGAAGACCAACCAAAAATGCAAGCTGCTCTTGCATTGGTTTCAGCGTGGCATCAAGCTTCTGTTGCTGGGCCTGGAAGGTTTTGGTGATTTCCCTCTGGACCAGAACAGCGATGGCCTCCTCTCTCGGAATGTCATTGGCAGCCTTTGCTGCTTCTTCCCGAGCAGCATCACGGGCTGCTTGAGCAGCAACTCTGGCGGCACGACGTTCAACTAGTTCTATTTGGAACTCATTGACCTGTCTGTTGTAGGAAGACAAGGCCAAAGCAGTCCAATGGGCAGCAACAACGCTACCAGAAATGGGACTAGTAGAACTAGTGAACGGGATCTGCTGGAATGGCTCGGCAAGTTGTTGGAGTTGATCTTCAAAATCAGAAGCTAGCCTTGAAACCCTAGCTTCATTTTGACTCACAATCTCTTGCTCATGCCGAAGATAGAGCTCATGGCAATCTCTGCGATAACGAGCAGTAAGAGCTTCAAGACCACCTCTAAGAATATCATTGGTGGCTGGATCAGAAGCCACAAGCCCTGGTGATTTGACCATAAGGCTTTGGATAACCCGATTGTCTCTTTGAAGCGCTGATAATTTATCAACAAGAGACTGAGATTTCATTAAAATCTTTGTGGCCTTCTGGAAGTCTTTAACTGCACAGGAAATAACATCAGTCCAGGATTGAGGCATTGGAGGAATTTCATCATGCTGGTGAGTTGTCGATGGACCCGGAGGAGCTGAAGAGAACCCAAGCCCGGCAAAGAAATGACCCTGCGCAGCATGAGGAGAGAGCTGCGTAGTATCATGCTGGGGCTGCGCAGCATCATGCTGGGGCTGCGCAGTTTCTGGCTGGGGCTGCGTGGGGCCTCTCTGGGGCTGCGCAGTTACACTTTGGGGCTGCGCAGTATCTCTCTGAGGCTGCACAGAATCACCCTGGGGCTGTGCAGAGGGCTCATTGATTCTGAGCTCGGCCATCGGGATGTCTCTCCGGATGAGATTTTGACAAGAATCCTGCAACTGAAACAGCAAATGATCTCGCTGGTAATGAATAATAGAACCAGATTCAATAAGAGAGAGAGTATGCACAATATCCTGAAGCTGAAGAAGTAAATCGTCTCGTTGAACTTCACCTTCGTTATTCGAATTGGAAATCGAATAAGAAAATGAATCAGAATCAACAGAATGATTTCTGGAACGAGAACGAGAACGAGTAGTAGGGCCGGTATAGCTCCTCACCATGGACAATGATTAGGGCTAAAACAGAAAGAGCATAAAGTGGGCGACCATACCGAAAATAATAAACCCTAGATACAGTAACAGAAATTGCCATAAATAAAAAACATGAAGAAATTGCTAAGGAAGCAAAAATGCTAAAGGACACATAATAGACAAAAAACAAATCTTTGCATTCATCAAACTAGTTTCGCCCAAGACCGGGCTCATCAGTGATACAAAGAAAATGAATGTCTTGCTGTCCTTATATAGCAAATGGACAAGGCAAGCGGTACATGGAATAACTTTTTTAATTAATTTTTTAATATTTAAAATATTTAAAATATTTTAAAAATATTAAAAAATAATTAAAAAATAATAAAAATAGCTAAAAATAGCTAAAAATAGCTAAAAATAGCTCTGCTCATGCAAAAAATCTGAAAACACATGTACTGCTGCTGGAAGCTGAGAAACTCTGCTGCTGGTGAAGATCAAGGTCGGGGGTCGGAACTGCTCATGTAAAAAGTCCCGATTTTGCGCGGATTCCGCCAACAAATCAAGGGCTTGGGAATATGCTGTAGCAAAGGGTGACGTTGGAATTCTCCATGCAGTTTAGGGTTTAGGAAACCCCCAAGGTTCAAAGCACGAGTGGCTTCACAAAAGTCCAGCTTCAACACCAAGGGGGCCCTTTTAAGGCCATGAGTGTGAAGTGGGCCTCGTGCATAGACCTGCTGCAAAAGAGCGTCCCTTTGATCCCAATGGACCTTGGCAAAACATGCCTGGAGGAAATCCGATGGATAGCCCCTCGACCGAAGCCTGCTGTAGAATGCCCGTCTGAGTTCGAGGAAGCCTGGAAGAGTGCTCTCTCGAAGAAGATACCGCTGCAGCTCATTTACCACGAATGCTACTTTCTGGTGCTTGGGATGCCAGGAAGTAAAAGGAATATACTGATATGCATTCAGTGGTTTCTGAAAGCATCGAGTGGAAAGCTTTCCAGAGGTGGCAAAATCATCACCTTTGAAGAGCACGATGTCCAGAATGTTGATGCTGGATGATGAAATACAAGAGGTGATGCGGATGTGCTCGGGATAAATGGACTGGTAACAGTCCAAGAACTGGACCAATCTCTCTCTGGAGCCATTCCACACCATACAGCCATCATCAATAAACCGTCTGAAGAGCTGAATCTCTGGAGCAGGAAATCTACGGAAGACCTCAAGCTCAAGATGGCAAAGAAAAAGACATGCATATACAACAGCAAAATTGCTGCCCATGGCAGTGCCTCTAATCTGCCTGTAGAAGGAGCCATCAAACTGCAAAAAATGCCACTTGAGCACCAACTCAGCTGCACTAACAAGAAAATCTACATCCTCTGGCAAGAAGAAGGCGGCAGTACTCTGCTCAATCATATCCCGCAAGGCATGCAAGCCTTCCTGAGTGGGAATGCTGGGATAAAGAGACTCTACATCAAAAGTGACAAGGAATGAATCCGGAGCAAAGCGCTTGGATTCAATATCCTGTAGGAGAGAGAGAGAGTCTGGAAGATGAGATGGTTGAGCAAGAAGAGTGCCAAGGAGTTTATAATGCAAAAACTTTGAAAGGGGCTCCAACATAAACCCATTGTAAGCACAGATTGGCCTACCAACAAGAGGGTTTTTGTGGATCTTCCAAATAAAGTAAAGCCGGCAAGCTTTGGCATCTTGCGGCTTTACTTGCATTATGTACTCCCACTGCTGAACTGAAAGCAGATTATGAAATCTGCCCTGAAGCTGCCTGAGGGATCTGCTGATGGCCAACCAAGGAACCGATGCATACTGCCTGTAGACGTTGCGATCAGCTAGTTGCCGGTGAGCTTCGGCAACATAGCTATCTCTGTCAAGAACCACAATACCCAGGTTCTTGTCTGCTGGCTTGATCACAAGAGGGAGCCGGCGAAGGCTCTTTAATGCAAGCAATTGGGACCGGGAAAAGCTGGGTTTGGGAGAAAACTGAACAGAGGCAATACGAGACTGAAGAATAGAATGGCCAAGCTGAAGAGCACGATTAAGATTGATGCCATTAACCGGAGGCTCCCAGGTAGGGTTTGGCAAACGGAACGGGTTATAGGTATCATCATCAGCAGAAAGACGGAAAAATAATCTAAGACGGCAAAGACGGGAAAAATAGGCAAATTCTCTGTAAATGTCATCAATGGCCATAGGAGGGGGCCGAGGAATATATTTGTGCCCGAGGTCCAACAGTTTGGTTTGGCTGAAGGAAAGAGGGACAGAAGAGAGATTGTGAATAGCAAGGTTGCTAATTCGACGATCAATCTGGGAAGGGGTCATTTTTCCAATCAGATAAGCCAAATAAGAAAAAGGGCTAATGGAGGGCAACCAAAAAAGATGACGACGGGAATTGCTTACATGAAGAAGACCTTGCCTTTCCCTTTGTCTCTGACAGGCATCTGGGGCATATTTGGCTGCTGTGGAGCAAATGGGGCAGCCGCCGGATTCAAACCAATGTTCTGAAAAGACTGGTCTGGAACGAAGCCCGACTGCCCAGCAACAGATTGTGTGGAGCGATTCCCTCGACGGAAACGGCCCCTGCCCACCCCGTTTTTTGGCCGGGACTGCTGCTGCTGCTGCCCCAGAGGCTGCCTGCGCAGTTGCTGGGGCTGGCTGCGCAGTTGCTGGGGCTGCCTACGCAGGGTCCTCTGCTGACTGCGCAGAGGCTGCTGCTGGCCAGACTGCTGCTGCTGCTGGGGCTGTCTGCGCTGCTGCTGCTGCTGCTGCCGCTGCTGCCGCTGCTGCTGCTGTTGTCGTTGCTGTCGTTGCTGCCGGGGAGGAGAGGTGCCTGGGGACTGAAGACCAACCAAAAATGCAAGCTGCTCTTGCATTGGTTTCAGCGTGGCATCAAGCTTCTGTTGCTGGGCCTGGAAGGTTTTGGTGATTTCCCTCTGGACCAGAACAGCGATGGCCTCCTCTCTCGGAATGTCATTGGCAGCCTTTGCTGCTTCTTCCCGAGCAGCATCACGGGCTGCTTGAGCAGCAACTCTGGCGGCACGACGTTCAACTAGTTCTATTTGGAACTCATTGACCTGTCTGTTGTAGGAAGACAAGGCCAAAGCAGTCCAATGGGCAGCAACAACGCTACCAGAAATGGGACTAGTAGAACTAGTGAACGGGATCTGCTGGAATGGCTCGGCAAGTTGTTGGAGTTGATCTTCAAAATCAGAAGCTAGCCTTGAAACCCTAGCTTCATTTTGACTCACAATCTCTTGCTCATGCCGAAGATAGAGCTCATGGCAATCTCTGCGATAACGATCAGTAAGAGCTTCAAGACCACCTCTAAGAGTATCATTGGTGGCTGGATCAGAAGCCACAAGCCCAGGTGATTTAACCATAAGGCTCTGAATAACCCGGTTGTCTTTCATAAGAGCTGATAATTTATCAACAAGAGACTGAGATTTCATTAAAATCTCTGTGGCTTTCTGGAAGTCTTTAACTGCACAGGAAATAACATCAGTCCAGGATTGAGGCATTGGAGGAATTTCATCATGCTGGTGAGTTGTCGATGGACCCGGAGGAGCTGAAGAGAAACCAAGCCCGGCAAAGAAATGACCCTGCGCAGCATGAGGAGAGAGCTGCGCAGTATCATGCTGGGGCTGCGCAGCATCATGCTGGGGCTGCGTGGGGCCTCTCTGGGGCTGCGCAGTTACACTCTGGGGCTGCGCAGTATCTCTCTGAGGCTGCGTAGAATCACCCTGGGGCTGTGCAGAGGGCTCATTGATTCTGAGCTGGTGAGGAGCCATCGGGATGTCTCTCCGGATGAGATTGAGACAAGTATCCTGCAACTGAAACAACAAATGATCTCGCTGGTAATGAATAATAGAACCAGATTCAATAAGAGAAAGAGTATGCACAATATCCTGTAGCTGAAGAAGTAAATCGTCTCGTTGAACTTCAGCTTCGTTATTCGAATTGGAAATCGAATAAGAAAATGAATCAGAATCAACAGAAAGAGTTCTGGAGAGAGATCTGGAACGAGAACGAGTAGTAGGGCCGGTATAGCTCCGCACCATGGACAATGATTAGGGCTAAAACAGAAAGAGCATAAAGTGGGTGACCATACCGAATAATAAACCCGAATTTACAATATCAGAAATTGCCAGAAGAAAAAGACATGAAAAAATTGCTAAGAAAGCAGCATAATGCTAAGAAAGCAGCACAATGCTAAGAAAGCAGCAAAATGCTAAAGGACAGAATTATGAATAACACATAATAATCAAGAACAAATCTTTGAATTCATCAAACTAGTTTCGCCCAAGATCGGGCTCATCAGTGATACAAAGAAAATGAATAACTTGCTGTCCTTATATAGCAAATGGACAAGGCAAGCGGTACATGGAATTAATTTTTTAATATTTTAAAATATTAAAAATATTTTAAAATATTAAAAAAAATAATAATAAGAAATAGCTAAAAATAGCTAAAAATAGCTCTGCTCATGCAAAAAATCTGGAAACACATGTACTGCTGTTGGAAGCTGAAAAACTCTGCTGCTGGTGAAGATCAAGGTCGGGGGTCGGAACTGCTCATGTAAAAAGTCCCGATTTTGCGCGGATTCCGCCAACAAATCAAGGGCTTGGGAATATGCTGTAGCAAAGGGTGACGCTGGAATTCTCCATGCAGTTTAGGGTTTAGGAAACCCCCAAGGTTCAAAGCACGAGTGGCTTCACAAAAGTCCAGCTTCAACACCAAGGGGGCCCTTTTAAGGCCAAGAGAGGGAAGTGGGCCTCGTGCATAGACCTGCTGCAATAGAGCGTCCCTTTGATCCCAATGGACCTTGGCAAAACATGCCTGGAGGAAATCCGGTGGATAGCCCCTCGACCGAAGCCTGCTGTAGAAAGCCCGTCTGAGTTCGAGGAAGCCTGAAAGAGTGCTCTCTCGAAGAAGATACCGCTGCAACTCATTTACCACGAATGCTACTTTCTGGTGCTTGGGATGCCAGGAAGTAAATGGAATATACTGATATGCATTCAGTGGTTTCTGAAAACATCGAGTGGAGAGCTTTCCAGATGTGGAAAAATCATCACCTTTGAAGAGCACGATGTCCAGAATGTTGATGCTGGGTGATGAAATACAAGAGGTGATGCGGATGTGCTCGGGATAAATGGACTGGTAACAGTCCAAGAACTGGACCAATCTCTCTCTGGAGCCATTCCACACCATACAGCCATCATCAATAAACCGTCTGAAGAGCTGAATCTCTGGAGCAGGAAATCTTCGAAAGACTTTAAGCTCAAGATGGCAAAGAAACAGACATGCATAAACAACAGCAAAATTGCTGCCCATGGCAGTGCCTCTAATCTGCCTATAGAAAGAGCCATCAAACTGCAAAAAATGCCACTTGAGCACCAACTCAGCTGCACTAACAAGAAAATCTACATCCTCTGGCAAGAAGAAATCAGCAGTACTCTGCTCAATCATATCCCGTAAGGCATGCAAGCCTTCCTGAGTGGGAATGCTGGGATAAAGTGACTCTACATCGAAAGTGACAAGGAATGAATCCAGAGCAAAGCGCTTGGATTCAATATCCTGTAAGAGAGAGAGAGAGTCTGGAAGATGAGAATGCTGAGCAAGAAGAGTGCCAAGGAGTTTATAATGCAAAAACTTTGAAAGAGGCTCCAACATAAACCCATTGTAAGCACAGATTGGCCTACCAACAGGAGGGTTTTTGTGGATCTTCCAAATAAAGTAAAGCCGACAAGCTTTGGCATCTTGCGGCTTTACTTGCATTATGTACTCCCACTGCTGAACTGAAAGCAGATTATGAAATCTGCCCTGAAGCTGCCTGAGGGATCTGCTGATGGCCAACCAAGGAACCGATGCATACTGTCTGTAGACGTTGCGATCAGCTAGTTGCCGGTGAGCTTCGGCAACATAGCTATCTCTGTCAAGAACCACAATACCCAGGTTCTTGTCCGCTGGCTTGATCACAAGAGGGAGTCGGCGAAGGCTCTTTAATGCAAGCAATTGGGACCTGGAAAAGCTGGGTTTGGGAGAAAACTGAACAGAGGCAATACGTGACTGCAGAATAGAACGGCCAAGCTGAAGAGCACGATTAAGATTAATATCATTAACCGGAGGCTCCCAGGTAGGGTTTGGCAAACGGAACGGGTTATAGGTATCATCATTAGCAGAAAGACGGAAAAATAATCTAAGACGGCAAAGACGGGAAAAATAGGCAAATTCTCTGTAAATGTCATCAATGGCCATAGGAGGGGGCCGAGGAATATATTTGTGCCCGAGGCCCAACAGTTTGGTTTGGCTGAAGGAAAGAGGGACAGAAGAGAGATTGTGAATGGCAAGGTTGCTAATTCGACGATCAATCTGGGAGGGGGTCATTTTTCCAATCAGATAAGCCAAATAAGAAAAAGGGCTAATGGAGGGCAACCAAAAAAGATGACGACGGGAATTGCTTACATGAAGAAGACCTTGCCTTTCCCTTTGTCTCTGACAGGCATCTGGGGCATATTTGGCTGTTGTGGAGCAAATGGGGCAGCCGCCGGATTCAAACCAGTGTTCTGAAAAGACTGGTCTGGAACGAAGCCCGACTGCCTAGCAACAGATTGTGTGGAGCGATTCCTTCGACGGAAACGCCCCCTGCCCATCCCGTTTTTTGGCCGGGACTGCTGCTGCTGCTGCTGCTGCCCCTGAGGCTGCCTGCGTAGTTGCTGGGGCTGGCTGCGCAGTTGCTGGGGCTGCTTGCGCAGGGGCCTCTGCTGACTGCGCAGAGGCTGCTGCTGCTGCTGCTGGCCAGACTGCTGCTGCTGCTGGGGCTGTCTACGCTGCTGCTGCTGCTGCTGCCGCTGCTGCTGCTGTTGCCATTGTTGTCGTTGCTGTCGGGGAGGAGAGGTGCCTGGGGACTGAAGACCAACCAAAAATGCAAGCTGCTCTTGCATTGGTTTCAGCGTGGCATCAAGCTTCTGTTGCTGGGCCTGGAATGTTTTGGTGATTTCCCTCTGGACCAGAACAGCGATGGCCTCCTCTCTCGGAATGTCATTGGCAGTCTTTGCTGCTTCTTCCCGAGCAGCATCACGGGCTGCTTGAGCAGCAATTCTGGCGGCACGACGTTCAACTAGTTCTATTTGGAACTCATTGACCTGTCTGTTGTAGGAAGACAAGGCCAAAGCAGTCCAATGGGCAGCAACAATGCTACCAGAAATGGGACCGGTAGAACTAGTGAACGGGATCTGCTGGAACGGTTCGGCAAGTTGTTGGAGTTGATCTTCAAAATCAGAAGCTAGGCTTGAAACCCTAGCTTCATTTTGACTCACAATCTCTTGCTCATGCCGAAGATAGAGCTCATGGCAATCTCTGCGATAACGATCAGTAAGAGCTTCAAGACCACCTCTAAGAGTATCATTGGTGGCTGGATCAGAAGCCACAAGCCCAGGTGATTTAACCATAAGGCTCTGAATAACCCGGTTGTCTTTCTTGAAGAGCTGATAATTTATCAACAAGAGACTGAGATTTCATTAAAATCTCTGTGGCTTTCTGGAAGTCTTTAACTGCACAGGAAATAACATCAGTCCAAGATTGAGGCATTGGAGGAATTTCATCATGCTGGTGAGTTGTCGATGGACCCGGAGGAGCTGAAGAAAACCCAAGCCCGGCAAAGAAATGACCCTGCGCAGCATGAGGAGAGAGCTGCGCAGTATCATGCTGGGGCTGCGCAGCATCATGCTGGGGCTGCGTGGGGCCTCTCTGGGGCTGCGCAGTTACACTCTGGGGCTGCGCAGTATCTCTCTGAGGCTGCGTAGAATCACCCTGGGGCTGTGCAGAGGGCTCATTGATTCTGAGCTGGTGAGGAGCCATCGGGATGTCTCTCCGGATGAGATTGAGACAAGTATCCTGCAACTGAAACAGCAAATGATCTCGCTGGTAATGAATAATAGAACCAGATTCAATAAGAGAAAGAGTATGCACAATATCCTGTAGCTGAAGAAGTAAATCGTCTCGTTGAACTTCAGCTTCGTTATTCGAATTGGAAATCGAATAAGAAAATGAATCAGAATCAACAGAAAGAGTTCTGGAGAGAGATCTGGAACGAGAACGAGTAGTAGGGCCGGTATAGCTCCGCACCATGGACAATGATTAGGGCTAAAACAGAAAGAGCATAAAGTGGGTGACCATACCGAATAATAAACCCGAATTTACAATATCAGAAATTGCCAGAAGAAAAAGACATGAAAAAATTGCTAAGAAAGCAGCATAATGCTAAGAAAGCAGCACAATGCTAAGAAAGCAGCAAAATGCTAAAGGACAGAATTATGAATAACACATAATAATCAAGAACAAATCTTTGAATTCATCAAACTAGTTTCGCCCAAGATCGGGCTCATCAGTGATACAAAGAAAATGAATAACTTGCTGTCCTTATATAGCAAATGGACAAGGCAAGCGGTACATGGAATTAATTTTTTAATATTTTAAAATATTAAAAATATTTTAAAATATTAAAAAAAATAATAATAAGAAATAGCTAAAAATAGCTAAAAATAGCTCTGCTCATGCAAAAAATCTGGAAACACATGTACTGCTGTTGGAAGCTGAAAAACTCTGCTGCTGGTGAAGATCAAGGTCGGGGGTCGGAACTGCTCATGTAAAAAGTCCCGATTTTGCGCGGATTCCGCCAACAAATCAAGGGCTTGGGAATATGCTGTAGCAAAGGGTGACGCTGGAATTCTCCATGCAGTTTAGGGTTTAGGAAACCCCCAAGGTTCAAAGCACGAGTGGCTTCACAGAAGTCCAGCTTCAACACCAAGGGGGCCCTTTTAAGGCCAAGAGTGTGAAGTGGGCCTCGTGCATAGACCTGCTGCAATAGAGCGTCCCTTTGATCCCAAAGGACCTTGGCAAAACATGCTTGGAGGAAATCCGGTGGATAACCCCTCGACCGAAGCCTGCTGTAGAATGCCCGTCTGAGTTCGAGGAAGCCTGGAAGAGTGCTCTCTCGAAGAAGATACCGCTGCAGCTCATTTACCACGAATGCTACTTTCTGGTGTTTGGGATGCCAGGAAGTAAATGGAATATACTGATATGCATTCAGTGGTTTCTGAAAACATCGAGTGGAAAGCTTTCCAGAGGTGGCAAAATCATCACCTTTGAAGAGCACGATGTCCAGAATGTTGATGCTGGATGATGAAATACAAGAGGTGATGCGGATGTGCTCGGGATAAATGGACTGGTAACAGTCCAAGAACTGGACCAATCTCTCTCTGGAGCCATTCCACACCATACAGCCATCATCAATAAACCGTCTGAAGAGCTGAATCTCTGGAGCAGGAAATCTACGAAAGACCTCAAGCTCAAGATGGCAAAGAAAAAGACATGCATAAACAACAGCAAAATTGCTGCCCATGGCAGTGCCTCTAATCTGCCTGTAGAAAGAGCCATCAAACTGCAAAAAATGCCACTTGAGCACCAACTCAGCTGCACTAACAAGAAAATCTACATCCTCTGGCAAGAAAAAGGCGGCAGTACTCTGCTCAATCATATCCCGTAAGGCATGCAAGCCTTCCTGAGTGGGAATACTGGGATAAAGTGACTCTACATCGAAAGTGACAAGGAAAGAATCCGGAGCAAAGCGCTTGGATTCAATATCCTGTAAGAGAGAGAGAGAGTCTGGAAGATGAGAAGGTTGAGCAAGAAGAGTGCCAAGGAGTTTATAATGCAAAAACTTTGAAAGAGGCTCCAACATAAACCCATTGTAAGCACAGATTGGCCTACCAACAGGAGGGTTTTTGTGGATCTTCCAAATAAAGTAAAGCCGGCAAGCTTTGGCATCTTGCGGCTTTACTTGCATTATGTACTCCCACTGCTGAACTGAAAGCAGATTATGAAATCTGCCCTGAAGCTGCCTGAGGGATCTGCTGATGGCCAACCAAGGAACCGATGCATACTATCTGTAGACGTTGCGATCAGCTAGTTGCCGGTGAGCTTCGGCAACATAGCTATCTCTGTCAAGAACCACAATACCCAGGTTCTTGTCCGCTGGCTTGATCACAAGAGGGAGTCGGCGAAGGCTCTTTAATGCAAGCAATTGGGACCTGGAAAAGCTGGGTTTGGGAGAAAACTGAACAGAGGCAATACGTGACTGCAGAATAGAACGGCCAAGCTGAAGAGCACGATTAAGATTAATATCATTAACCGGAGGCTCCCAGGTAGGGTTTGGCAAACGGAACGGGTTATAGGTATCATCATCAGCAGAAAGACGGAAAAATAATCTAAGACGGCAAAGACGGGAAAAATAGGCAAATTCTCTGTAAATGTCATCAATGGCCATAGGAGGGGGCCGAGGAATATATTTGTGCCCGAGGCCCAACAGTTTGGTTTGGCTGAAGGAAAGAGGGACAGAAGAGAGATTGTGAATAGCAAGGTTGCTAATTCGACGATCAATCTGGGAGGGGGTCATTTTTCCAATCAGATAAGCCAAATAAGAAAAAGGGCTAATGGAGGGCAACCAAAAAAGGTGACGACGGGAATTGCTTACATGAAGAAGACCTTGCCTTTCCCTTTGTCTCTGACAGGCATCTGGGGCATATTTGGCTGCTGTGGAGCAAATGGGGCAGCCGCCGGATTCAAACCAGTGTTCAGAAAAGACTGGTCTGGATCGAAGCCCGACTGCCCAGCAACAGATTGTGTGGAGCGATTCCCTCGACGGAAACGCCCCCTGCCCATCCCGTTTTTTGGCCGGGACTGTTGCTGCTGCTGTTGCTGCCTCTGAGGCTGCCTGCGCAGTTGCTGGGGCTGGCTGCGCAGTTGCTGGGGCTGCCTGCGCAGAGGCCTCTGCTGACTGAGCAGAGGCTGCTGCTGCTGCTGCTGGGGCTGTCTACGCTGCTGCTGCTGCTGCTGCCGCTGCTGCTGCTGTTGCCGTTGCTGTCGTTGCTGCCGGGGAGGAGAGGTGCCTGGGGACTGAAGACCAACCAGAAATGCAAGTTGCTCTTGCATTGGTTTCAGCGTGGCATCAAGCTTCTGTTGCTGGGCCTGGAAGGTTTTGGTGATTTCCCTCTGGACCAGAACAGCGATGGCCTCCTCTCTCGGAATGTCATTGGCAGCCTTTGCTGCTTCTTCCCGAGCAGCATCACGTGCAGCTTGAGCAGCAACTCTGGCGGCACGACGTTCAACTAGTTCTATTTGGAACTCATTGACCTGTCTGTTGTAGGAAGACAAGGCCAAAGCAGTCCAATGGGCAGCAACAATGCTACCAGAAATGGGACCGGTAGAACTAGTGAACGGGATCTGCTGGAACGGTTCGGCAAGTTGTTGGAGTTGATCTTCAAAATCAGAAGCTAGGCTTGAAACCCTAGCTTCATTTTGACTCACAATCTCTTGCTCATGCCGAAGATAGAGCTCATGGCAATCTTTGCGATAACGAACAGTAAGAGCTTCAAGACCACCTCTAAGAACATCATTGGTGGCTGGATCAGAAGCCACAAGCCCAGGTGATTTAACCATGAGGCTTTGGATAACCCGATTGTCTCCTTGAAGAGCTGATAATTTATCAACAAGAGACTGAGATTTCATTAAAATCTCTGTGGCCTTCTGGAAGTCTTTAACTGCACAGGAAATAACATCAGTCCAAGATTGAGGCATTGGAGGAATTTCATCATGCTGGTGAGTTGTCGATGGACCCGGAGGAGCTGAAGAAAACCCAAGCCCGGCAAAGAAATGACCCTGCGCAGCATGAGGAGAGAGCTGCGCAGTATCATGCTGGGGCTGCGCAGCATCATGCTGGGGCTGCGTGGGGCCTCTCTGGGGCTGCGCAGTTACACTCTGGGGCTGCGCAGTATCTCTCTGAGGCTGCGTAGAATCACCCTGGGGCTGTGCAGAGGGCTCATTGATTCTGAGCTGGTGAGGAGCCATCGGGATGTCTCTCTGGATGAGATTGAGACAAGTATCCTGCAACTGAAACAGCAAATGATCTCGCTGGTAATGAATAATAGAACTAGATTCAATAAGAGAAAGAGTATGCACAATATCCTGTAGCTGAAGAAGTAAATCGTCTCGTTGAACTTCAGCTTCGTTATTCGAATTGGAAATCGAATAAGAAAATGAATCAGAATCAACAGAAAGAGTTCTGGAGAGAGATCTGGAACGAGAACGAGTAGTAGGGCCGGTATAGCTCCGCACCATGGACAATGATTAGGGCTAAAACAGAAAGAGCATAAAGTGGGTGACCATACCGAATAATAAACCCGAATTTACAATATCAGAAATTGCCAGAAGAAAAAGACATGAAAAAATTGCTAAGAAAGCAGCATAATGCTAAGAAAGCAGCACAATGCTAAGAAAGCAGCAAAATGCTAAAGGACAGAATTATGAATAACACATAATAATCAAGAACAAATCTTTGAATTCATCAAACTAGTTTCGCCCAAGATCGGGCTCATCAGTGATACAAAGAAAATGAATAACTTGCTGTCCTTATATAGCAAATGGACAAGGCAAGCGGTACATGGTATTACTTTTTTAATTTTTTAATATTTTAAATATTTTAAAATATTAAAAAAAATAATAATAAGAAATAGCTAAAAATAGCTAAAAATAGCTCTGCTCATGCAAAAAATCTGGAAACACATGTACTGCTGTTGGAAGCTGAAAAACTCTGCTGCTGGTGAAGATCAAGGTCGGGGGTCGGAACTGCTCATGTAAAAAGTCCCGATTTTGCGCGGATTCCGCCAACAAATCAAGGGCTTGGGAATATGCTGTAGCAAAGGGTGACGCTGGAATTATCCATGCAGTTTAGGGTTTAGGAAACCCCCAAGGTTCAAAGCACGAGTGGCTTCACAAAAGTCCAGCTTCAACACCAAGGGGGCCCTTTTAAGGCCAAGAGAGGGAAGTGGGCCTCGTGCATAGACCTGCTGCAATAGAGCGTCCCTTTGATCCCAATGGACCTTGGCAAAACATGCCTGGAGGAAATCCGGTGGATAGCCCCTCGACCGAAGCCTGCTGTAGAAAGCCCGTCTGAGTTCGAGGAAGCCTGAAAGAGTGCTCTCTCGAAGAAGATACCGCTGCAACTCATTTACCACGAATGCTACTTTCTGGTGCTTGGGATGCCAGGAAGTAAATGGAATATACTGATATGCATTCAGTGGTTTCTGAAAACATCGAGTGGAGAGCTTTCCAGATGTGGAAAAATCATCACCTTTGAAGAGCACGATGTCCAGAATGTTGATGCTGGGTGATGAAATACAAGAGGTGATGCGGATGTGCTCGGGATAAATGGACTGGTAACAGTCCAAGAACTGGACCAATCTCTCTCTGGAGCCATTCCACACCATACAGCCATCATCAATAAACCGTCTGAAGAGCTGAATCTCTGGAGCAGGAAATCTTCGAAAGACTTTAAGCTCAAGATGGCAAAGAAACAGACATGCATAAACAACAGCAAAATTGCTGCCCATGGCAGTGCCTCTAATCTGCCTATAGAAAGAGCCATCAAACTGCAAAAAATGCCACTTGAGCACCAACTCAGCTGCACTAACAAGAAAATCTACATCCTCTGGCAAGAAGAAATCAGCAGTACTCTGCTCAATCATATCCCGTAAGGCATGCAAGCCTTCCTGAGTGGGAATGCTGGGATAAAGTGACTCTACATCGAAAGTGACAAGGAATGAATCCAGAGCAAAGCGCTTGGATTCAATATCCTGTAAGAGAGAGAGAGAGTCTGGAAGATGAGAATGCTGAGCAAGAAGAGTGCCAAGGAGTTTATAATGCAAAAACTTTGAAAGAGGCTCCAACATAAACCCATTGTAAGCACAGATTGGCCTACCAACAGGAGGGTTTTTGTGGATCTTCCAAATAAAGTAAAGCCGACAAGCTTTGGCATCTTGCGGCTTTACTTGCATTATGTACTCCCACTGCTGAACTGAAAGCAGATTATGAAATCTGCCCTGAAGCTGCCTGAGGGATCTGCTGATGGCCAACCAAGGAACCGATGCATACTGCCTGTAGACGTTGCGATCAGCTAGTTGCCGGTGAGCTTCGGCAACATAGCTATCTCTGTCAAGAACCACAATACCCAGGTTCTTGTCCGCTGGCTTGATCACAAGAGGGAGCCGGCGAAGGCTCTTTAATGCAAGCAATTGGGACCGGGAAAAGCTGGGTTTGGGAGAAAACTGAACAGAGGCAATACGAGACTGAAGAATAGAACGGCCAAGCTGTAGAGCACGATTAAGATTAATGTCATTAACCGGAGGCTCCCAGGTAGGGTTTGGCAAACGGAACGGGTTATAGGTATCATCATCAGCAGAAAGACGGAAAAATAATCTAAGACGGCAAAGACGGGAAAAATAGGCAAATTCTCTGTAAATGTCATCAATGGCCATAGGAGGGGGCCGAGGAATATATTTGTGCCCGAGGCCCAACAGTTTGGTTTGGCTGAAGGAAAGAGGGACAGAAGAGAGATTGTGAATGGCAAGGTTGCTAATTCGACGATCAATCTGGGAGGGGGTCATTTTTCCAATCAGATAAGCCAAATAAGAAAAAGGGCTAATGGAGGGCAACCAAAAAAGATGACGACGGGAATTGCTTACATGAAGAAGACCTTGCCTTTCCCTTTGTCTCTGACAGGCATCTGGGGCATATTTGGCTGTTGTGGAGCAAATGGGGCAGCCGCCGGATTCAAACCAGTGTTCTGAAAAGACTGGTCTGGAACGAAGCCCGACTGCCTAGCAACAGATTGTGTGGAGCGATTCCTTCGACGGAAACGCCCCCTGCCCATCCCGTTTTTTGGCCGGGACTGCTGCTGCTGCTGCTGCTGCCCCTGAGGCTGCCTGCGTAGTTGCTGGGGCTGGCTGCGCAGTTGCTGGGGCTGCTTGCGCAGGGGCCTCTGCTGACTGCGCAGAGGCTGCTGCTGCTGCTGCTGGCCAGACTGCTGCTGCTGCTGGGGCTGTCTACGCTGCTGCTGCTGCTGCTGCCGCTGCTGCTGCTGTTGCCATTGTTGTCGTTGCTGTCGGGGAGGAGAGGTGCCTGGGGACTGAAGACCAACCAAAAATGCAAGCTGCTCTTGCATTGGTTTCAGCGTGGCATCAAGCTTCTGTTGCTGGGCCTGGAATGTTTTGGTGATTTCCCTCTGGACCAGAACAGCGATGGCCTCCTCTCTCGGAATGTCATTGGCAGTCTTTGCTGCTTCTTCCCGAGCAGCATCACGGGCTGCTTGAGCAGCAATTCTGGCGGCACGACGTTCAACTAGTTCTATTTGGAACTCATTGACCTGTCTGTTGTAGGAAGACAAGGCCAAAGCAGTCCAATGGGCAGCAACAACGCTACCAGAAATGGGACCAGTAGAACTAGTGAACGGGATCTGCTGGAATGGTTCGGCAAGTTGTTGGAGTTGATCTTCAAAATCAGAAGCTAGCCTTGAAACCCTAGCTTCATTTTGACTCACAATCTCTTGCTCATGCCGAAGATAGAGCTCATGGCAATCTCTGCGATAACGAACAGTAAGAGCTTCAAGACCACCTCTAAGAACATCATTGGTGGCTGGATCAGAAGCCACAAGCCTGGTGATTTGACCATGAGGCTTTGGATAACCCGATTGTCTCTTTGAAGCGCTGATAATTTATCAACAAGAGACTGAGATTTCATTAAAATCTCTGTGGCCTTCTGGAAGTCTTTAACTGCACAGGAAATAACATCAGTCCAGGATTGAGGCATTCGAGGAATTTCATCATGCTGGTGAGTTGTCGATGGACCCGGAGGAGCTGAAGAGAACCCAAGCCCGGCAAAGAAATGACCCTGCGCAGCATGAGGAGAGGAATCATGCTGGGGCTGCGCAGTTTCTAGCTGGGGCTGCGTGGGGCCTCTCTGGGGCTGCGCAGTTACACTTTGGGGCTGCGTAGTATCACTCTGAGGCTGCACAGAATCACCCTGGGGCTGTGCAGAAGGCTCATTGATTCTGAGCTGGTGAGGGGCCATCGGGATGTCTCTCCGGATGAGATTTTGACAAGAATCCTGCAACTGAAACAGCAAATGATCTCGCTGGTAATGAATAATAGAACCAGATTCAATAAGAGAAAGAGTATGCACAATATCCTGAAGCTGAAGAAGTAAATCGTCTCGTTGAACTTCACCTTCGTTATTCGAATTGGAAATCGAATAAGAAAATGAATCAGAATCAACAGAAGGATTTCTGGAACGAGAACGAGTAGTAGGGCCGGTATAGCTCCTCACCATGGACAATGATTAGGGCTAAAACAGAAAGAGCATAAAGTGGGCGACCATACCGAAGATAATAAACCCTAGATACAGTAACAGAAATTGCCAGAAATAAAAAACATGAAGAAATTGCTAAGGAAGCAAAAATGCTAAAGGACACATAATAGACAAAAAACAAATCTTTGCATTCATCAAACTAGTTTCGTCCAAGAACGGACTCATCAGTGATACAAAGAAAATGAGCTACTTGCTGTCCTTATATAGCAAAAATGGACAAAGCAAGCGGTACATGGTATTTTTTGCAACCATGGTATTATGATTCATGGTTTTGCTTTTTTAATTTTTTAATATTAAAATATTTAAAAATAAATATTTAAAATATTAAAAAATAAAGTAAAATAGCTAAAAAATAGCTTTGCTCATGCAAAAAATCTGAAAATCATGTACTGCTGCTGGAAGCTGAAAAACTCTGCTGCTGGTGAAGATCAAGGT
>APFE030558483.1:0-14645 GCA_000404065.3 Pinus taeda | reverse complement strand
CCCATATTGTTATTATTGTGCCCCATAGAAACCCACTATTGTTATTGTTGTGCCCTTCCATTATTATTGTTATGACGGCCTTGATTATATTATGACCCCTTAGTCTCCTATATATAGAAAGGAGGTCTTTTCATTTGTAGCATCTAAGAATTGTTCATTTGTGTAATGTAAAGGAGGTTGGCCCCTCAAAGAGGCAAAATTCTAATGTGTTTATCTCTCTTTTCTATCTTTTTGTGAGTTGGTTTCATAACAATTTCCATATCCTGAGACAACACTTCATGTATATATGTAATATCATTTCATCAATGTAATTGTGTTCCTTATGAAAATTTAACTAGTGATCTAGTTCAAGTTGAATAATGTCTCTAGCCTGTGATATTACTACAACATGTATTTTACGTATGAACCTTTAAATTTGGAATTCGTGGCTGTTTAAGGAAGTTTTTTTTAGGTTATTTAGAGAAATTTTCATTCTAATACTTGGAGGGATTACCCCCTTAATAACAAGAGCCATATTGAAGCTTAAAGAAGGGAGAATATTGTTCCTCTAGGGATGTAACATTATTCTCTTCCATAGAACAATCTCAAATTTTACAAAAAATTGGGTGTATGGTCATTCCAATTTTAGATGTTGTTGATCATTAAATATAGAACAAATTTCATTGAAGTTTTCCTTTCAAGAGAAAAAACCTAACCGCTTTCATCAGAAATAAAGTTGTTAATGATCATGAAAATCTAGGTCAAAAGAACCAAAAAGACCGAAACAAAAAAACAAACCCAATTCCATGCAAGAAACAAATGTCTGTAAAAGGAAAAAATACAATAATTCCAACATTAAAACATCAACATGATCACATAAGGCACCCTTGTGGATACCGGAAAGAAAACAAGATATCATCCCATATGGTGCAAAGCTGACAAAAGGAAAGACATACGTGGGTTGTGGTAGTAGAAAGACAAAAGGCCGGAACTGATCAAAAGATGGAGAAGACACATGATGCACAAATTGCAGCATTGACCAAGAAGCTATAATGTATGAAGCCTAACACCGACGAGACACCTCCCTTAGGAAGATTTTCAGACACGATATTCTATTCACGATAGATATGGGAAAAAGAGATATGTGTGAATGAATCCATAAGAAGTTAGATCTGTTGAAGCTAGTGGAATAAGGAAGGGAAACCCAACAAGGACCTACCTTGCACTCATTCTATGACAGATTTGGAATCTCTGACAACCTGAATGTCTTTGATGGCAAGCCAAGACATGAACTTCAACACCCCCTGAGAGCCACCACCTCTGCCGTGCAGCTGGAACCAGAGCACCTCAACCAAAAGAATTGGAAATCTTTGGATTGATCAATCACAATGTACAATCCACAACCACATACACCTTGTGGCAATGCCCTATCAAAGAATACGACAGGGCAAGAGAAATCAATCTCCTTAAGAGAGACACAATGACTATCAGCTCTAGGCCTCCAAGGACCCACCTCGTGAAAATAGTCCATGATTTTCAAATTGGTGGAATGCACGTGGGGGGCATATTTTCAAAAATATATTTGTTCTTGCAGACCCATACACCCTAGAGAAAATATAGATGAAGAGCTCTTACTTGTTTTTGGGAAGAGCTCTAAAATAGAAAAATAAGATCTAAACATGTGCACACTAAATTACTAAAGAAATAATTGGGCAAAGACTTATTAAGTTAAGAAATAATGAATTGGAACCGGCAACAAATAACTAATAATGTAGTTTATATATGGCTTTTTGTAGGGTCATTTTTTTGGAGACTTTGTTTCCCTAAAAATGCATATTACATTAGCATATTGGATAGTTTTTTACATAGCCATTTTTGTTTTATATTAGTTTAGTTTTACCTTATAAATAAAGGGATAATTTCATAGATTGAGTCTTTGGACTATAGAATGATAGAAACAATATTATATGTAATTAGTTATCAATTTCATAGATTAGATTAATTCTTTGGACTCTAGTATGGTAGAAAAATGATTATATATAATTCGTTTAAATTAAGTTTAGAAATTTACAAAAAAATTAAAAAAATGTTTGAAAATAAATTCTTATCTATAATTTCTTATCTATAGATTATATTACTCTTAAACCAATATCACATTAATTAGTTAGGAGTTCAATTATGTCAAGTTATTTTGTATGACTAGATAAATTTGTTATTTGAATGCTTTATGATCTAGTTCCTTTTCTTTTATAGTTATGATTTTATCATTTAATATAATGATCCTAATAAATTTTAAATTGTTGGTAATATATTAGTTCTTTATTAACTAGTTTCTCTTCTTTTATAATTAAGGTTTTATCCTTTGTGATTATTAATTAAGGTTTCTCATTTAATATAATAATTATAGTAAATTTACTTGTGTAATCATTGATGGAAGAGATAGCAAACTATTGTGCATTTCCTTCGAGTATCTAAATGTTTGTATCTTTCTATAAAATTATTTTTCAAGGAACAAATTACATACCATCACAATGTTATTTCCATCCACTGTTTCAGAGAATTATATTTTGGGATTAAATGTTTTTCTTTAATGTTATTTCCATCCACTGTTTGAGAGAATTATCCTTTTGTGATTAAAGGTTTTTCTTCATTTCTTAATGTCTGTGAAGGTTATTTTGAGGTAATATTTATCGATTTTTTTGGAAATATTTGCACATTGCAAGTGCTTCAAGGTCTTTGACAAACCTAATTTGTGTTTGACAAACCAATGTAATATATTCTCTGTTGAAATATTCACCAGCACAACTGCCTAAAAATTGTGTTTGACAAATCATTGTAATATATTCTATGTTAAAATATTGACCAGCACAGCCACAGCGGGGCAAATTTTGTAGCACTCTATTCTATGAGAAAGAAATATTGAATCCCAAGTTGGATGTGATAGAGCAGTGCCTGTAATGTCACACAAACTGGCAGCACTAAATCCAAGCTATATGTGAAATGGAGAAGACTGCCACAGTGAAAAGGCTTCTTCTGCATTAATGTCCCAAAGGCTAAGATGTATCTCATCTTCCTTTATTTATGGCATGCCCGCTGTTATGCAAATTAATTCTTCGTCACTGAGAAAATTGTATTCTTTGCTGAACTTAATCCCATGTGGAGTATGAGGACCATCATGAGAATCATGAGGTTGCCCTTCAGTTTTCAGAAATGAATCAATGGATAATCCTTTCATTTTTTCATTGTGATGGGAAGAAGAACATCTGTCTGCAAGAGTTATACAGTGAGGTTTGACAACATGACTATGATTTTTCTTGTTCAATGTGGTGTTCCAATAATTCTTGACAGCCAAAGCGGTACGGCCTGGTAATCTTCCTGCAATGAGAGCCCACCTGCAAATTGGCATCCTTCACAAGGTTTAGATTGATATAATAAGGATTTGAATGTTACAAGCATGTGGGGATTTTCATTTGTGAAAGATGAAATGAATTAATGGCTCAACAAATAGATTTATGGAGGTATATATGAATTTGTATTTAAAATTGTTTTTATTTTCATGGTAGACTATGTGTATTTAATGCCGATGAAATAAAGTAAATTGTAATACTTAGATTGATTAGTGAATGATAAGTTTTTGGATAATCATTGTTGAAGGTTTAATGTTTTGAGTGGACATTTTACTAATAATCAGGGATAAAAATTTGAAATTTAACTAAAGAGGGAAATTTAAAAGGTAGGTTTTCACAAACATTTTATGTATTGAAGAATAGTCTTTTGGCAAAGTGTTTATCTAAAAGGCAATTTATTTTTTAATAGGTTGAACAATTATAAAAATCTATATTTTAAAATTATAGATCTATTTAATGTATTGAAGAATAGTCTTTTGGCAAAGTGTTTATCTAAAAGGCAATTTATTTTTTAATAGGTTGAACAATTATGAAAATCTATATTCTAAAATTATAAATCTTTTTCAACTGTTACCTTTTCTATCTCCCAATTTAATCCCTTTTCTTACAGGAGACAACCTTCCAACTTTTGTGTTCATGGATGAAGTGTAATACTTAACTTATACTTGACTTAGAATCTATTATTTATCTCTTATCATATCGATTATCTATTTAGACTGATCTAATTTTATCTATATAGATCTCTGTTAGTAGTCATAGATTATTGAACTCAAAAAGCTCATAATAATGAATAAACAAAATAAAAAATCCTAATTCTCCGCACAATGAATAACTATAAAATCTTCACTCTTAAAAATAAATTATATTATTATAATCTTTTAAAAACATAATATTAAAAAATAAAAAATCAATTAAGTAAATATTCTATATATTTTCTTATAAATTACTTCTCTCATATTCAATTTCTTAAATTCCAAATAAATCTCAAACAAATAGATATCAAATGTAACACATTCCCACATAGAACTTCACAATAAATATAAATCATTTTCTGTCAGTGCCAATGTCTAACAGCTGACCATGTCTTTGCAGCATTTTTTTGTCAGTGTCAATGTCTTTGCAACATTTTCTGTCAGTGTAAGCTTTTTTACTGTGTAGTGTCATATTTGAGATAACCATCTTTTCTCAAATATTGTTCACATTATTGATATATTTGTAGCTTTTTGACTGTGTTGGTAACATATTCGAAATAACCATCTTTTCTCAAATATTGTTCACATTATTGAAAATTGAAATCTTTAGATTTTGTATTCAAATAATGTTCACATTATTGAAAATTGAAATCTTTAGACTTTGTAGGCATCATATGTGAGATGATCATCTCTTCAATATTGTGCACATCTAAGTTTACATCTTTGGATTTTTGAAAATTGAAATCTTTATGCCTATATGTGAGATAACCATCTCTTCTCAAATATTGACGAATATTGTTCCCATCAAGTTCACATCTTTGGATTATTGAAAATTGAAATAATATTGTTCACATCAATTTCACATCTTTGGATTATTGAAAATTGAAATAATATTGTCCACATCAAATTCACATCTTTGGATTATTGAAAATTGAAATCTTTAGATTTTCTAGGGATCATATGTGAGATAACCATCTCTTCTCAAATATTGTTCACATCTTTGGATTATTGAAAATTGAAATAATATTGTTCACATCAAGTTCACATCTTTGGATGCTTGAAAATTGAAATCTTTGGACTTTGTAAGCATCATATATGAGATAACCATCTCTTCTTCTCAAATATTGCTTACATCTATGGATTATTGAGAATTGAAATCTAAATGCCTATATGTGAGATAACCATCTCTTCTCAAATATTGTTCACATCTTTGGACATCTTTGGATAATTGAAAATTGAAATAATATTGTTCATATGAAGTTCAAAATTTTGGATTATTGAAAATTGAAATCTTTAGACTTATTAGGTTATGCATTTTAAATATCTTTGGATTATTGAAAATTGAAATTTTTAGAAATATTAGGTAATGTGTTTTAAAAAGTTTAAAATTAATTTATATTTAGACATATTAGGTTATGTATTTTAAAAGGTTTAAAATTAATTTATATTTATCTTTTTAAAAGGGAATTAAAATTTTTGAAATATTTTTTTTATCATAACACATTTACTTTTTACAAAGTTAGTTTGGTATATTGAAATATTTGGAAAAAAAAAACAAAACATATATATATTTTTTATTTTTTAATTAATGAATTTTAAGTAGTTGGTAAAATAGTTGTAATTGTTTATTTATTATGATTGTTATATTAATTTTTTTTTAATCAATTTAAAAAAAAAAAAAAAAAAAAAAAAAAAAAAATTACTTTTGGAAAAAAGATTTCAACACTAAACAATAAAATTCTGTAATTTTTGTTATTTTTTTTTTGAATAGTTTTTTAAAATTCTAAATTTGTAAGTTTTTTCAAACCTAATGTATACAAACACTTTTGATACACTTTTGGTTATTATCTTGTGATATTGTGTATGACCAGCGTTAACTTCTTCGGGTTAATGGGAAGGAATATCAGATAGACTTGGCTTTTATCTTTCTGCCATAGTTTTGAGACTATTTATATGATTTTTTTGTTTATATATTTAGATTTTGTAGATAACATGAGACTCAATAATTTCATAAATTGAGTTATTAGTGAGGAAAATGCTTCATAAATTAAGTTATAAAGTAAGGGAATGTTATTAATGAATTTTTTCATATATTATTTTTTAAATTTATTAAATTTATTATAAATAAGTAAAATAGTTATTTGAGCTCCAACCTTAATCTAATGGGTTGCTAATCATGAGATAGCTCTTATTTTATCTACAAAGATCTTTTCAAATTAATTTACCTAAACTTTTCTAGTGGATATAAGGCCCACTCAATATTATTAAACCACATTAAAAATAAAATATCTAACTTTTAATTTTATTGAAAAATTATGACAAATATTATATAAATATTACTAACATTATGCTTATAAAATCTAATTTGTTAATAAAAATTTAAATTATATAATTAATTTTTAATTTAGTCTATTATGAATTATTATTATATTTAAGTATATATAAATATTTATTTAAATTACATATCTTATCTAAATAAAAATTTTAAAATTACATAATTATTTTAATTTAATTTTAATTCTATTATTAATTATTATTTATGTTTAATTATATATAAATATTATTTAATTATTATTATGTTTAATTATATATAAATATTCATTTAAATAAACATTTTTATATAAGTAGAACATTTGTACATAGATATATGGAAAAAATTATTAAATAATAATATTTGAATTTTTATTTACTTAATTTTTTTTTATTAAAAAAAAATATTAACATTTTATATATTGATTTTATTATTTTAAATTCAAATAAATAATATTCTAAAAATTCCAAAAAACAATCACCCCATGACATCATGGTTTTTTCTCCTTTACTACAATTCAACATTGAATTCTAATTTTGTCTGCATTCCCTAAATAGACTTACTCTAGTTATCAAGTTGGTATTGATGGCGAAAGTAAAGGAGATCATTCCAAATGAAAATTCAATATTTCCTTATTTCTGACCTTAACTTGAAGTCACTTTATCCACCTCCTTACGTGGGAATAGTTTCTGTTTTTTCACCCTTTATTTATTTATTTAATAGGACTGTGCTTCGTCATTTATAATTTTCAATGAGAAAAAGGGGGATCCTGACTTATTGAGAGTAGAGGAGGTTTCCCCTTCAGAGAATTATTTATAGACCTCTGATATCAGTTTTCTTGCTGATTGATTTTTCCCTTTTTCTTTCTCTACTTTACTGGATTGGCAAGAAAAACACTATTTACTTACAATACTGAGTTGAGGAATGAGGATCCTAGAATATATACAAGTTTTAAATTTCTACTAAAGGCTTTCCATTCGAGTGGATTGTATTTGCATTCACACATCATTGACTTTAAATATATGTAAACATGTTCTAACCGCTACAAAACCACCCAAATTGTTTGGGCATATCTAAAATTTTGGGTCCCGCTCTGCTCACCTCAAGCAATTAAGGGATGCTCCATTCATTGATTAACTAATCCCCACATGGATTGTTCTTATCGTATCCTATAAATGCACTCACTCATTCCATCATGCAATATAAATTCCATTCTTTTGTCATTCCTCATCTCACGCATTGACCCTACCATTACATTAAGGTTTTGGAAGTGTGATGTCTTTTCCATGACTTCAGATATTATCCCTATGTAATATGCCTTTCAATTTGTGGCAGCACCATGTGTGGGCAGATCAGACTCCAATCTAGCTTTCATTATATTGACCATACTAGGGTTTGGGGAGAAACCCTAAATTGGCACAAGAATGATTCCCTTCATGATTTAACCTAATTCATACACCTCTAAGTACACACTCTCATGGCATGGCATACAACATTGTAAGATTCACTGCATTCATACTCCCCTAGGTCCATGTTTAGCTCCCCATCTTAGCATGTGCATTAAGTTTTATGAGAATGATATTTTTCCCTTGCACCCTTGCAACCCTAGCACTTAGGTGATTGAAGATCCAACCCTGCTTTGAATTAATTCTCACTCTCTAGGATGAATGATTACAAACACTTCCAAGTTTTTGCCCTATAAGTGTGACATCACCTTGGGAAAGATATAACGACATGGTCGCGTGAAATCAATAAGCCCTCTAAAGTGCTAGAACCTTGAGTTGTTTTTAAATCCAAACATTTTTGTTTGACCAATATAATTGATTATACCTTAACTTGGTTGCTTCATTACTTATTCGGTTGTATGGTTGTCACATGAAAAAGTGATGGATAGTAAAATAATGATATATTTTGGTTTTCCTTGCAGGAGTTTAAACAAAGTTATCTTGGATATGATAACAGAGGATCACATTAAACCAAACATTGAGCATCCAAAAATCGAGAATGATGAATTTTATTTATTTGGTGTGGTGTGAGCTTGATTTATAGGTAATATGTTATGTTTCATTTCCATCAACGCATATAATAACATGGGGGCTTCATTAGAATGGTTTTGGGATCATGTTGCAGAAAGAAAGTGATGGAACAATGGTACAAAGAAAGCATCATGCAACCAAGGTTATGACGAATGGAACCAACTCTCATTACAAATTGAAGGACCATATACAATGTGTCGAGGGGCTCATTCAATAAGAACATTGGAAGGAAGTGTGGTAGTTTAGGATATAAATGACATCCCAATGCAAAATGCGTTGAGGACCACAACCAAAACATTAAGGCCAAATCGTTCTTCTAGAAAGGTGTGCTATGCATGAGACATCAATCTCATGTTGTGTGAGTGGAAGATTTCATAAAGTCCCACATAATACAGGTGCAAATGTTGGCACCACAATAGATCAAGATTCGGGTTCAATCGTAGATCTGTATCCAGTTCCCAATCCAATTCCAATTTTAGTTCCAAAAATAGATGGATATCAAGCACATTCTCCATATCATGTATGGAGCCCCCAACTTCCCTTCTCTCATATCCATATCCTGGAGTGGAACCTCCAGTTGCATATCCAATTCTAGACAGAGATCGAATATAGCCAACATCTTTAGGTAAGAATAAGTCTATGCCTACGACACTCCTTTCATTTTGGGAGCTAGCCAACAAGTGGGCTAAGTTTTCCTAGTTAAAGGAGCATATTTATAACCATTTTCAACGTCTTAATACTAATAAGATGGATTGGACAAGCAAAGCATGATACCATGTGATGGACAGGAATCCCAAATGTTGCATGGTTTCCACCATCTGTAAAAGGAGAGCTAAAATGTGAGAGAGACCACACTCAATGTATGGGAATGAAATGACAAAGGCTTGCTATTTTTAGCTAAAGGGTGTGATGTAACTACATATATTTGGGTGTCGACAAAACCTACATGTTGTAAATTCTAGAACGATAATATTGTATGTTTAAGGCCATGTTGACTGCAAGCAACACAACAATGCGTGAAGGACAAAAGGTTAGAAAATGGATGCATCATGTTCTGATAATTGCGGATGTCAGTTAAAATGAATCTATGACTGGACCATCACAGTAACTAGATAGGTTGCATGGGATTATGGTTAGAGATGAAACTCGAAATGCAACCTATGACCATGCGACCTCTTCAAGTCGCTAGATCGCAATTTTGGAGCCTCAATAAATGCCAGAAAGATGGGACCTTGATGTATGCGACCATATGACCCTTGGTGAGTTGAACATCCAATGAAGTCACTAAGTTGTATTCCATCATGTAGCTAGAATGTGTGACTTTCCCTCAACGCAACTTTGCAACCTCTCTCAAGTTGTTAGGTCACAAAATCACACACGAGAAATTTCATAATGAATGTGAGTTTCCTTAATGCGACTATGCGACCTCTCCCAAGTCGTTAGGTCGCAAAATCGTGCATGAAGGAGCTAACAACTGGTGCGACCCATCCCCTTCAGTGACTATGCGACCACACGAGATCCTCTTGTCATTGTCTCTTCAAGAAGGGAAAATATAATGAGGGATCAATACACTGAGCAATTCTCCAAACCTTAACGCAACATACGCAATTGAGTCATGGAAGTATATGGCATGAAGAGGGTATAAGGTCATGCTCACTCAATTCGCGCGAAATCCCTGCCTTGGAAGCATTTTGTCAGGTGTTGTTTTCCCCAGGAGCATGAAGTAATTCGTCAAGTGACAAAGCAACATCGGCTCCCATGAACAAGCACTACTACAGTGCCAATTTTGTCTTATTGTTTGGATAAGGGAACAAATGATACACATTCAAGGAGGAATTTGGAATGGTTTGTGACTACAATGAAAAAGAAAGGAATCTACTCACCTCTAGAAACATGGCACGAGAGGCATAATGGGGAGTGTTGACGATGGGTTTAGGCTTAAGAAGCAAGCATGCTAACCCTGGGTTTCATAAATACGTTGTGCATCCACAAATACTTTGCAATTAGTGCAAGGTTCGAAGGTTGCAAAGGGTCATGTTATTCAATGGCAATGGCCAAGGAATTTTACTTTACACCTTTGCAAATGTTTAAAAATAATGAAATGCAATGATTCTGAGCATGTGTGATGAGGATGAAAAGGGGTTTGAAAGGTGATATAAAAATAATAATCTGACCACTCAAGAAAAGCAACAATTGGTGCCACCTTGGTTCAAAGACATGGAGCATATCAACACACAAATTTGTGACCATGAAACTGCAAGAAATTTCAAGGCTAAAATTTCTTACCCATCATTAACTGTGATATTTGTTTCTTATATTTAATCAGAGTACATTTGTCTTGATTCGTAGTTGAATATTATGCACATGTGGAGGAATAAATACGCAAAGGCAATTCCCTTCCATTTATGCAGACACTTAAGCCAAATTTGTTGTTAAAATGACCCAAGGGATTCATGTTGCGAAAATGCATGATCCTAGTCAACAGAAGATATTGAAGTCAAGCTAGCTCCAAGGCAAAAAGAAGATAGCAAGATGTTGGTATATGCAGAATATTTAGGATTTATCATGAAGCTTTCATAACAAGCCAAATGGTCCCTTGCAAGCTCCAAGGACCTCTCAATAAACTCCAAGTCACATGACCAGAGAATTGATTAATGTGAGCAAAGCGTAGTGGCAAGAAAACAAGTCAGTTCTAGGACCTAGCATGTACATCATTGCGACATATGGGCAATGAGAAATTTAGGGTTTACAATAACCCTCTACATCCTTCCCTCCTTCTCCTTCATTGTAATGTATATATCACCCACCATTATATCAGCATCTATGTTAGGATTGATGTGGGCATGTAACAATCATTTTGGCTTAAGAAAGAAGTGGGTAAGATCAAGAGTCATGAGGGTATTTGAAAGGGCATGAGGTAAGGTCAAAGGTCAAGGTAGGTGAACAGTCACTTGACCTTTATAAATGTGCCCTCATGCCTTAGGTGATAGAGTATTTTAACACTTGAGTTGAGGATAGGATTAGATAGTTGATTAATGCTTGAGAGCTAGAGCCACTCAGCCCTTGGTAGCTATTGGATGGAGTTGTAGTGAGGCTAGGGTTTTGTATTGGGCAATTTTATGAGCATCCCATGTTCCACTGTTGGATTTTGAGCAACTCCTATTTATGTACTTGAAGTTGCAGCAGCATTAATAAGATGTTCTCTTTATCTGACACTGATTCCCATGCTTACTCATGGTGGTTGTATTGGCTCTCTAATTCTTCACTATATTTGTATGTGCGTTGTCATATACGCAATACGTTATCGACTCATTCATAGTAATTGCATGTATGTTTTTCTTTTAAATCCGTGTTTACTTATTTATTGACATGTTAGTTATCTATTGCAAACTATTTTTCAATTAACCTGTGGTGTGTTCCTATTTACTGTATGTTTGACTAGGTTTTATCTCACCGATCCCTCTCAGAGCCTACCTCTTCTTATTGTTGTAGAGACTTATTTTTATCTCTATTTGTAGTTATCAATCTTGGGCCGATTCTTGTTTCACTGTCTGGGACCTTTTCCCTTTTCCCCACTACGACACCTTATCATTTGATATCCAAGAGCAGAAGAATTTATGGTGGCAGCTGGGCCCACATACTGGATGGGGCTCTTATCCCAAACAGTGTGAGATCTAATTGCGAATTCACGCTGGGAGGCCCCCTTAGTTGTTGGTGGTACATTTCAGCCCATCAAAAAATTGGCACTAGAAGGAGGGCCAGATGACAAGCTAAGCCCTTAGAGCCTACAGTATAATCTCATATTTGTAAATGGATCTATCCTGAATCTTTCTCTCAGGGTGCTTCTCTGACTTATCCATTTGTAAATTTTCAATCCTTGATGAGCCTCTCTATCACTTGTCTCAGATAAAGTTTGAAGGCAAGGATGGAACGTCCTTGGCTGAGCACATTTTCGATTTCCTTAAGTTTTGAAAGTCTTACGAGATTCATGATGAAGAGTTTTCTTATGTGCTCTTCTACCTCACCCTTGAAGATCGTGTCAAGCGATGGTGACACACACTGCCAGCAGCTTCAATCCGTTCATTTGAGAAACTCATCGATAAAATATGACAAGTGTTTAACAGGTACAATTTTCAAGATGTGTTTAGTAGGATAAATGAGTTTATAGTGAAACTTGAAGAATCTCTAGAGGATTTTGCTTTTAGATTTGTCCATATTTGTTTTGAATTCCCTGAAAGAGATGTCGACTAGGTGTATTTGAGTGAAAATTTTTGATGGTTGGTTTTCATTTCTCTACAATACCTTCCATCTGAAATAAGTCCTAACTCTTGTGAGTATCATGATAATCTCTAAGTTATAGGTTGGCTATGATTTACCCCTATTCTTGTGTTACCTGTCTCTCTGAATCTGGAACAACCTCAAGCCTCCGAGGAGGAGATTACTGGTTATGGAATTTCTCATCCTCCTCTTGATTTTTTACATAATAAGATTTTGGCCTTAAATGGTTCATATGATGAAAAGTGCTTTATGGGAAATGAATCGGATGGTCTTGACTCTGAAGCTCTCATACATCCTTTTGATCTTAAATCTAAAAATCATGATGATATAACATCTCTTCCTGCTGATGGAACCCATATTGAGCAGGGAAAATTTTAAGAATCCCCCCTAAATTTATAAATATAATAAATGGGTGAATCTCCATGGTATATAGGAAAAATGGAAGGAGATTTTATCAATAATATAATATGTATATATAATTTTTTGGCGAATCTCTCACCAGGCATGGCGAATATTTTACTCAATTATAAAATCTTGTAATATATTGGCAAGTCTTTCACTAAATAATAAAACTTTGTAAAGTACTAGTGAATCTTAGCATTGTGAACTCTTAGTGAATTTTTTGAAAAAGTATAAAACCGTATATGACAAGAGCCACATGGTGTCAATATCACTGTTTTTTTCACATTTCCACGACATGGAACTTGTTTATAAAATTATAAAAAAGCCAACCAAGTCCCTTATAATATACAGGTAAGCTTATAATAGAGTTTGATACCTCTACTATACTTGTCTTCGTTCAAGTGTCATATCTGCTATACTTAACACTGTGAATCACAACTCTCTCAAAACTCAACTCTATAGTGTAATTAAAACCTTTGGAAATTGAATCTAACAACTCTATAAAAAGGATTAGTGAAATAGAAGCTTTTGTGAATGAGCCCACTAACTATCACTGCTAAACAATCAATCTAGACTATGAAGTCTTCCATCTTGATCACAATCGTGCTCACGATCAAGGGAGTGCGACCACCTGGCTTGACATAATGGCCATCATAGTGTCACTTTGAATCTCCTTTCATGTGTGGATGTTTTGACAAATCAATGTGAAATCAAAGTCACTTTGAATTTTCTTTCCTGCGAGGGATCACATCCACAATTGATTAGTAAAAGATAATCTACTATATATTATGTTCAAGAAACTGACTACAATCTACGGTGGAAACGAGGCCTGAATTCTTATTCTGAATTTGAATATCTTAGGACAACATAAGAGATAAAAATGCATATGATCTTAGTAGCTATAAAACAATCACTCCGTCATTACAAGACCACCTAGATTTTGGCACTTGATCTAAATAATGGCACTAGTTGTAGTGCTTATTTGCATTAACACCATGGAAAAGCAACAACAATGTTTCAAAGCACACTTACTAGAAAAGTTGTAATGTTCCAAGAATATTTAATGATAGCATCTAAACCTCGTACTATGGTGGGGAAACTAGGGAACCCAAATCTTGGAAGATATCTCATACCAAATCTGAGAAAAAAATAAAAAAGGGAAAAAATAAAAATCTATAAATCAAGCAATGAATTGTTTACAAATCAAATACAATTCCTTTAACTAACAGTTAAATTGTGGTGATATATTTAAATATTTAGTAAGAGGGGAACTTCAAACCATGGAATATTACCTTTGTCATTACAGTCATCCTTCAATGACTAAGATTACAAATCAATACTTATGGAAAGATTGTAAGAAATTCTGTGAAATAGTAAAGCATAACCTCTATTTTCAACCAACAAAATCAAGACATTGTTACATCTAGAGCCATAATTGATACATAATCAATGAATCAAGTCCTTGTATGGCACAGGCTTGTTTCACAACCTCTATTTTCTCAATAAAAAAATCAAGACACTATATGTGGTTATTTCCAAA
>APFE030558473.1:52007-75447 GCA_000404065.3 Pinus taeda | reverse complement strand
ATTGCTTCCAAGGCCCCAGATTAAGCAGTTGGGAACCTTAGTTTCTCTGCCTAACTATTGGTCTGCCAAGATTAAATAGTTTGGATAGACTTCTTTCTCTATTCTAAAACAGAAAATTGAAACATGGCATGATCCAGATTAGACTGTTGGACCATCCATCCAAATTTAGTAATCATGAAGCTATGTACACACCTTGTCTTCTCTTGGAAATATGGGATCTTTGTGTCAGCAAAGCAGAGCATATTTGGCATTTGAATTTGTCAATCATGAAATATGAAACCTATTGGTATAGGTATCCAACAGGTCCCAGAAAACTCTTATAACTCATTACTACCCAATTTGGATCCCTGAAATTTGGGGTGGGCTGTCATACAAGGCCCAGATCTGACTGAATTGTTATGAGTTTAAATTAGAAAGTAACCGAGCAAAATGATGCAAAGGATAATGTAAACATTATCCACCAATTGAACAAGATTCAACAGATTTGAAGTGTTAGTTATTGCCATTCAAATAATATGGATTCATACTCATATAGCTTGTCATTATTATACATGATAGTTTAGGATATAATAGATTATACTTGTAAAAAGGATTTTACAAATGTCATAGCACCTCTGGCTATTAAATGCTTAATTACAATACAACATATCCAGTTCAAATTTACAAAAGAATAGCGATTAACTATTAATTCAATTGCATTAACCACATGCTAGTTTTCAAAATTTTGAGATAGTTTTGGAAGCCCCAAATGACGATACTACATTTCCAACCATAAATACTCTGCCATCTTTGGATTATGAACTACTTTTAAAGCATGCCAAGGACTGCTAAAAAGCTTATGGGTTTCCTTGGAAGCTTTCCAAAAGCAATTTTCCCACTTTGTGGTTGCTATATCTCATTTAAACTATGAAACATGTATTGTGGCAATAAATAAAAGAGAAAAAGAAAAATATTTCCTGAGCTCAAAATTGGATTTAAACCTATATCATTCCTTTTCCTTTTATGTTGTCCCCCATGTCTGGCCTAATTTCTCCCTTTGCAATCTGTTGACCATACCACACATTTCTTCCTTTCAGTAGTGTAACATGTGTATCAGTGAATAAATTTTGAACCATTTTACTTCGAAGTTAGAGATGTAGTTTAGAATTAACAGGAAACAAGATGAAATGTCCTTACAATTTTCTCCCTCCAATCTCGCACGAAGTAAAGGCGAATGGAATGAACAATCAGAAGCAGGTAAATCACGAAAAATGCATGATGCGAATACCAGAAAGCATTGAACCTGGTCAGTTTATCAAGTTGCTGAGGAAGTTTCACTGAACTTCTTCTAAACCAGGAGGTCGCGAGAATGAAGGCAATGGCCATGAGTACGACCATACAAACCCCCGTGATGCCTACTGTGCTTCCTAAGATATCTTTGTATTTTGGCTTTTCACTACCAAAATATGCTTTAAGATAAAGATTATATGATTCGTAGTCTCAATTTGCAATTCTAATGAAATCGCAGCTCATATGATCCAGGCCGTGAAGCTTGACGCCTATAACAATGGCCCCGGCGATGGTCTGCATGAATATTAAAATAAAAAATGTTAATAAAGAACTTCGAAATCCATTTCCTGTTAACTTTACAAGAATTAAAATACCTTGTGGAAATTGATGTTGTCGTCAAATGGCACAATGGATCCTAAGATCGTGGAGCGAGGCCATGTTATCGTGTTCTTGCAGACGGGCAACAGTATGAGTGCCATGTTAAGTTTGAGGGTTTCAGCTCTTCCTTTGGCCACACATAGACAGTATCCCGCTAATTTGAAGATGCCTCTATTCCTGTACTGTATGAATTTCCATGTGAAAAGCCCCAACATAGACGCCAGCCATATGACAATAACCAGGCCCTCTGCCTTCAATATCTTTTTGTCTTTATGGTCACGACAAACCTATTCATCAAAATCTGGAGGACAGAGTCTAGACAGAACACAGGAAATATGACTTGTCTCAACTTTGTGCAATGAATAAATCTAGTTCAATGTCTTCATTAGTGTTTTTTTTGTATTGTTCTGCTAGATCTATAGCAACCTCCTCACTGATTTCAAGAGGATTGTCTTTCATAGCATCAATGCCATCATTCTTTGAATTGTTTTATTCTTGATCAAGAACACCAGTGCCATTGCCCCCAATGGGACTGCAAGGTTGTTCTTAATATGGATCTGTGGCAATCTCTTTAAAAACAGCCCTGTCATGTTCGAGAGGAAGGCACAGTAGGTCCCTTTTTTGGAGGACAGCCAACAACTCCTTATCATATTCTTCCAATTGTTCCTGTAAGTCTTCTTCTAATGCTTCATCTGTAAAACCGTCATTATTAGCATGAATAGGGGCTTCAAAATCCTTAGATGGCTATTTGATGCCTTTATTTTGAATTTGAACAACATTATCTTCATTGACGGCCGAGACATCTAAGTCTAGGGATGCTTCACCTTCATCTATTTCTTTATTTAGCAGCATAGCGCACTCTTCCTCCAGGGAGGCTTCATTGTCATTTTCATAGATATCTTCATCTCCCTCCAAAAGAGCAAGGAGGCCCGAAGTAAAGGCGAATGGAATGAACAATCAGAAGCAGGTAAATCACGACAAATGCATGATGCGAATACCAGAAATCGTTGAACCTGGTCAGTTTATCAAGTTGCTGAGGAAGTTTGATTGAACTTCTTCTAAACCAGGAGGTCGCGAGAATGAAGGAAATGGCCATGAGTACGACCATACAAACCCCCGTGATGCCTAATGTGCTTCCTAAGATATCTCTGTAATTCGGCTTTTCACTGCCAAAATATGCTTTAAGATAAAGACTATATGATTCGTCGTCGCAATTTGCAATTCTAATGAAATCGCAGCTCATATGATCCAGGACGTGAAGCATGATGCCTATAACAATGGCCCCGACGATGGTCTGCATGAATATTAAAATAAAAAATGTTAATAAAGAACTTCGAAATCCATTTCCTGTTAACTTTACAAGAATTAAAATACCTTGTGGAAATTGATGTTGTCGTCAAATGGCACAATGGATCCTAAGATCGTGGAGCGAGGCCATGTTATTTTGTTCCTGCAGATGGGCAATAGTATGAGTGCCATGTTAAGTTTGAGGGTTTCAGCGCTTCCTTTGGCCACACATAGACAGTATCCCGCTAATTTGAAGATGCCTCTGTTCCTGTACTGTATGAATTTCCACGTGAAACGCCCCAGCATAGTCGCCAGCCATATGACAATAACCAGGCCCTCTGTCTTCAATATCTTTTTGTCTTTATGGTCACGGCTAACCTATTCATCAAAATCTGGAGGACAGAGTCCAGACAGAACACAGGAAATATGACTTGTCTCAACTTTGTGCAATGAATAAATCTAGTTCAATGTCTTCATTAGTGTTTTTTTTTTGTATTGTTCTGCTAGATCTATAGCAACCTCCTCACTGATTTCAAGAGGATTGTCTTTCATAGCATCAATGCCATCATTCTTTGAATTTTTCTATTCTTGATCAAGAACACCAGTGCCATCGCCTCCAATGGGACTGCAAGGCTGTTCTTAATATGGATCTGTGGCAATCTCTTTAAAAATAAGCCTGTCATGTTCGAGAGGAAGGCACAGTAGGTCGCTTGCCGAATTTCATCAAGGCGGCCAGATCCTACAATTATAGCATATCGGACAAGATTTGAGAGCCAGAAACATAGTTCACAAATTCCTCAAAAATGAAATAAATTAACCTAAGCATAAATACAGTTGGGCTATATTGGTCAGCCTTTTTTTTCACATCCATTAAACTATGAAAAAAATTGGTAAAGAAACAGACAAGAAAAACAAGATAAAAATGCACAAGAATAGCAAAAATTATTTTAAAAAATGCAGAACATTATAATTTTCATTGGCCTGTGTTTTGCAGGGTTGAATAACTTAAGATGCCGTATGTCTTTTAGTGCTTTTCTAGGGTTTATGCGCCGGCAGACTTCCCATCGTTCACGACAGACAAGGACAAAGCCTAGCCCTGATAGTCATCATCTTTTTTTATTCCCGTCATCAAAATTGAGTTCGTAACATGGAGGATCGTACTGGAATCTTCAGGGCCATGGATTGAAAATGGTTTTGCCTTCTTCCCTGAACTTGCGAATTAGGTGTTTCAGTTTGGGCCCATTAAAGCAGCTTCCGACATCATCCATAATGCATCCCGGCCATTCTCCAGCACGTCTGTTTAAGCCCCTGTTCCATCAATTTTTAGAGTCTCCATCCACAAATTTAAATAATAATAATAATAACAGTGATTTTCATGCAGGCCTTGTATACCGTTTCATACCTTAACACCTGCAAGCTTCATTAGTAGTTTCCCTCTGGCGTTAGGTAAAAGGTGCCTCCAGAGATCATTATTTTTCTTTGTCATCGCAATTGTAGTGCCACCAGATCCTACAATTATAGCACATTAGACAAGATTTGATGTTAGCAACCACAATTCACAAATTCACCATAAAGGAAATGAATGAACTACCCATGCCTACATCCATTAAACTATGAAAACTATGAAAAAATTGGTAAGAAACAGAAAAGAAAACAAGATAAATATAGCAGAACAACAAAAATTATTTTAAAAAATGCAGGACAATATAATTTCAGTTGGCCTGTGACTTGCAGGGTCGAATAACTTCTCGATGTTGTATGCCTTTTAGTGCTTTTCTAGGGTTTGCGCACCTGCAGACTTCCCATGGTTCACAGCAGGCAAGGACAAACCCTAGCCCTGGCCCTGATAATCATCATCTCTCTGATTCCAGTCCTCGAAATTGAATTCGTAACTTGGAGGATCACGCTGAGCCAAACAACTTACCACCGATCGTTGCAGACGAAGCCCTGGGGGTTCCACTCGGAGTGCTACGAACCGACAAAACCTTCGCAGTAATTGAACTGGCCGTCCGAGTGATCCGCTTCAACATCGGCATTCAATTCATGAGGCAGAAACAACCATAAACTTCAAGAAACCTTAAACAGAAACAACCATAAACTCCACGAACTCTCCTGGAAGGCGGACAGATGTCAATGGAAAGTGAAACGTTTTTTAAGGGTTTTTAATGTTTTAAAACATTTTTTATTTATTAAATCAGACGACTAATTTTTGTTCAATCGTTTAACAAAATATCTAATGGCTACAATTAAGACAGAAAAGCATTTGGGGGAGTTCATTTCAGAGGGAAATGCCTTACGACGTAAAAATACACATGTAGAGTTTTGTTTTTAATTTTATTTGTTTATGTATAAGATATTCTATTCAAGTAACTTAATGGTAGATATGAGATTTATGCATGACAAATATTTTTTCTCCATTGGATCTTAACATACAATAACGCAGAAATTAACAGATTTGGAATCAAATTATGTGCAAGTAGAATGCCAAACATTGCAAGCTTTTGATCAAGTGAGGCATGTCAATATTGAAAAATGGTGAGAAGCGACAAGGAGAGGAGAAATAAACATGCAAGGAGAGGATAAATAAATATGCATGAAACATGTGTGGAAGGAAACAATCTTAGCATCAAATGCTCACTTCATACCCTTCGTCCACCTTTTGGGAATAAAGTCTCTATTCTGAGGCATAAAAGGCCTTTTGCTTTTATTGATGGGCCTTTACTTGGTCAAATACATAGCCAGGTCTCGCAAAATATCATCGGGAATAAAGGAAAGTGTGTAGCTTCTACCATAAGAGTTCACAATCGTACCTCTGAATGGTGAATTAAAGTTGTTATATCAGCTAAAAGAATTATTTAATCAATGTGCAACAAAAGATCCACTTCTCTCCTATCAAACATTGTAAATTTGTTATTTCATTGACTAGTTTATTGATATATCTATTTCATTGCTCTACTTTAAACTAGTTCATCCAATGATAAATTTTGAATTTGTCATTTTGGAAAAATAAATAAATGAATAAACCCCCATGTCACCAACTACTCAAAATTCTCTAAAGAAGTTGAGCAAGGACAAGCAAAGAAAAATCTAATCACCTTAAGAGCAAGTGGTAAAAGTATGTAAGCTTTTGATCAAGTGAGACAATTCAATATCTCAAACCTTTTGCTTTTATTTATGGGCCCTTACTTGGTCAAATACATAGCCAAGTCTCGCAAAATATCATCCCGAATAAAGGAAAGCTTGTGACTTCTACCATAAGAGTTCACCATGGTACCTCTGAAAGGTGAATTAAAGTTGTTATATCAGCTAAAAGAATTATTTAATCAATGTGCAACAAAAGATCCACTTCTCTCCTATCAAGCACTGTAAAGTTGTTATGTCAGTGACTAGCTTGATATATCTATTTCATTGCTCTACTTTAAACTAGTTCTTCCAATGGTAAAGTTTGAATTTGTTATCTTGGAAAAAAAAAATTCAATAAACGTCATATTTCACCAACTACTCAAAATGCCCCAAAGAAGTTGAGCAAGGACAAGCAAAGACAAATCTAATCACCTTAAGAGAAAGTGGTAAAAGTATGTAAGCTTTTGACCATGTGAGACAATTCAATATCTCAAAAGAGCATTTTTTTTAATCAGATATTTGCTATTGGAACTTGAAAGAGCATCTTTGTTGTAGAATCTGTAAATTTGACATAATGTAAGTGATTTCTCTTTATCTTCTACTTTTGATGGACATGGAATCCCCATACAACATGTTTTGGGGCTCAAAGCCCAAGTTTTGAGTAACATTGTTGTAAAGACTCTGCTAATTGTGGGCGCGGATCACAAATGGTATGTTAGAGTCATAAGGATGTCCGCCCTAAGTTTTGAATGTAGTGTCGGCCTACCCATAGTTCGCAGACCATGGGATTGTATAAATAGAGCCTCGCTCTAAGTTGTAAAAGGAGAATCAATGAAGAAAGGATAGAATCTAATGGATAGAATGAGATAACAAAGCATAGAAGAAGAGTCTAAGCATCTTGGGTCGTAGTAGTAGGAAGAAGCTTTGCAGCTGAGTGCGCAGAGGCCTAGTAGAGTCCACAGCTGAGTGCACGGACCCCTGCAACTGAGTGCGCAGGGCGGAGTCGAGTCTCTAACCAAGGAAGGAGAATAATAAAGAGAAGTTTAATTCCAAATCTTGTGTATATGTTTTGAGTTATTATCTATCTTTTGCAATTATATTGTTTTAATTATCACGTGCACTTGTATGAATAAAACACTGTTAAGCATAACTAAACACAGGCATATAAGCTAAGTGATTAGCTAATATCGGGTTAATAGTAAGGGATTGGGTAACAACACGAATCGAGCCTCGAGTAGGGTTGTGCGAAGGCAACATCAAAGGTTGCGAGGTACTGATAAGTGCGCATAGTTACATGCGCGCAGGGTCAAACCGCCGACCATCAAAAATCATCAGACATCTCAAGGGTGCAGAAACCTGGTTCCAGCACCCTCCCATACTACTTCGGGTGAGACCTCAGTCCACGCTCCGTGGACTGTTGCCGAAAGGGCCAGTAGTACTGGGATTTTTTTGGCTAAATCGCCTCCAAACCTAGGTCATGCCCTAATAAGCCAACAAATGGTTTCGTTGCTGGGACCAGGATCTGCATAAGGGATGTCTGATGTCGTGTCACTAGAATCTGACAAAGAAATAAATTGAAACTTAGCTGGACAAAAAAATTCACAAGTTCGCGGCATAAGAAATTCGGAATCCGCAAGTGTCAAAGGAACAGTGGTTGGAGCGCTACTTATATACTAAAATCCATGAAATTTTCTTTGTGTCCTTCCCCTCTGAGTTGTATGAGTGGATCGCGAAGCTAGCAGACAGTCAAGGAAGGTGTAGTCTCGACAAACCAATTGTGTGGACTCCAGAATTGGTGCGCAGACTAGAAGCATTGGAAGAGAAGCTCGCATGCGCTGTGGACCATTGGCTCGATCGAATTATAGGAGGATTTATCATCGAGTTGGCGGTAGACATGACAACTAGTTATAGTGAGGTGGAATGATTCTTCCTCAAAGGACCATGAGGTAAGTGCATTAAATATTTGAACACTTGGATTAAAATGCTACTGTGTGAAAAGCGGGTTATGCGAATAAATTGATGTTTGGGGCAACGCGAAGTGAGAGGACCTATAGAAACAGAAGTAGAAGAATTAGAGACTAGTCCCTTGATTTCACCTCCACAGGAAAGCGAGGAACTCGCAAGAGTTTTGCCGAGGAGCGCGATCAGTCTGATAAGACAACAAATTCTGCGCATACCACCCCCACCTACACTACCACCAGTTTCACCATTGTCACCTCCAACTTCGCCCACACCACCTCCGCCACCACCACAATTTAATATGGCGAGCGCAATAAAGTTGCCAGTATTCAGGGGAGTAGGAAACGAAGATCCAGACAAATTTTGGTTCACGGAAAAAGCTGTATGGGAAGCGCAAGGAGTCATAGATGATTATATCAAGAAGGCAACGCTGGTTAGCGTGTTGCAGGATCGCGAGTTGAGGTGGTACATTAAGCATTTTAATGACCATCTAAACGCGGGGATCATAGATATTTAGACCATGCTAAATAGGGAATTTAGCAGGCCAAAATCAGAAACACATTCGATTATCACGTTTAAGGAAACCGCAATGCTTCCAAGCGAGACCCCCTAGGAGTTGGATCAGGGATTAAAAAGTATGATTTGTGACATGAATTTGACAAATGGATAACACTGTGGATTGTTCGTGGCATCACTAACGCCGCATCTAAGGATTGCACTATCACAACAGAAACTATCTGCTCAGGCCGAAGCCTTGGAAATAACAATGGGGCTGCACGAGACCCTAATACAAGATCTGAGCCTAGGAGTCCAACAAATCCATGCACAACTGCAGAATTTATGTCTGGAAATGAAAAGTTTTAAATAGGATAGGACAACTCACCCAAAGGTATGCGAGCAAGTGTGGTGCATAAAATGCAAAGGCCAGGGGCATGACAAGGACCATTGTCCAGTCTTCGCGAACTACTTGGCAGGAGGAGGGCCAATTCCATTAAGACCAGAGACACAAGCAGGACCGAGTGCGACACGTTACAGATAACTATCACCTATTACAGAAGTATACACAGACGTCCCAATAGTTGTTCTAAAATTTCTGTAGGTTAGTAAGCCATGATGAGCACACCTATAGAAGTTACGAGTTAATGATGGACCAGACTCCTGCTTATAGAGTGCAGACTGAAACACGAGCCCTCGATCCAAATGTAGGGATGGCGTGCGTTGGATTTCAAGGGCGCGGATGAGGTCGAGGTGTAATTGGACTAGGAAGGGGTCGCAAAAAACTAATTTTTTACAATTGTAGAGGGGCAGGGCATTATGCCCGCAATTGTATAAATCTGACAAAAGCATCATGTTTATATTGTACCCAGTTTGACCATGAGATGGAGGACTTCCCTACACTGATAGCAAGGTTGTGCGATTAAGGGATACTCCAGCCTCCCCCAACTCAAAACCTACAAATTATGAGGTCTGAACCACATGAAGAAGACCTGAATGTAAACATAGTGCTTCGAAGTGGTATCACAACTGGGGATGACAAAGGTAAGCAGCCGAAGAAACTGCGCGGGTTCACAAGGCTCCTGTGAAGGAACTAGAGTTTGATTTGGAATGCGCAAATGAGACATTCATGGAAGCTAATAGGAGCTTCGAGGAGGCCTCCACTTCAGGGAGTAAAGATCAACTAGAACCAGGGATGGATCCTTCAATGCTCACTACCTTTCTGGAGACATGCATGAAACTGCTGCACGACAGCAAGGTTGTGAAAGGACTACAGGAACTCATCACTAGGTGCGTTGGGTCAGGAGAACTGTGCGTAGTCTGGAACCTCGAGAAGAACACAAAGCAAACAAGAAGAGAGATGAGATTGACTGCGCAAATCAGAGAGTATGAAATGGATCAAGTGATTTTGGATTTATGATCGGACGCGAATGTTCTAACAAAGCAGACATGAGAGTGCATGGGTAAGCCCGCGTTGTAACGGTCTCCTATTTAATTAAGAATTACAAATCAACAAAAGATCCTACTGATGGGAAGATTGCAAGGGATAACGGTAGACATCGAAGGTGCGAGCGCGCTTACAAATTTCAAAGTGATAGAGATTGACGATGACATCAATCCCTATCCCACACTACTGGGAATAGATTGGGCCACTAATATGAAACAGAATAATAAATCTGAAGAAGCGCAAAATGATTTTTGAGAAAAAGTCACTAAATGTAGTAGTACTGCTAGATCCGGCCGAAGGAGCATTCTATACAGAACCGATGCGCGACAATGATAGTGATGACGATCTTGACTGTATCTACCAATTAACTACATGAGAGTAGGATTGGGTGAATCCAACAACATATGGAAGATTTTCGTGGGAGCGCAACAGCTCCTACATTACGGATTCAGATGAAGAAGTAGAATGATGGCATAACTAGTTACACGAGGTAACTGCACTCAATTGCAACATGATGATAAGGTCACTACGCTGTGTAGCAACAAAGGAAAGGGATTTGCCTATGTATGACAGGTTGACATCGGTGGATGAATTCTTGGACAAATTTGAAAAAAAAGTACCAGAACAGCAGCAGTTCGATGCTCTAAAATGGGCACTGCGCGCTACACCAGCGAGATGGTGGGGTACGCATCAAAGAAATTTTGAGAACTGGTGTGAATACAAAGGGATGATGTGCATACGATTTGGGAAACCGCAGATGCAGCTAACAGAAAAATATGATGGATGCGATGATCCACATACACACCTTGTAAAATGGACCAAGGTTTATGGGGAGGAGCCACAACTTGAATGGGTGCATTTGTTCTCTCATACCCTGGATGCCATACCCATGAGTTGGTATACTGAGACGGAGTTCCGCGATGGTATGAGCGAATGGGATTCTTACGCGAGGGATTTCTATTAACCTTCACATTTGAAGATCGTTGGTGGGATACTGTTGATGATGCGCTACAAGCAGTAAAGGCAACTATCTTCAAAGTACCCCAGGAGCCAATGGAGGTACTTCAACAGAATGGGTGACACAACTGAGTTGCACGTTGGAGTGTTACAATGTAATTATTGAAGAGGATGATGAGGACCCTCGAAATATTAACATTCCAGAGACGGAAGGTTGTTGCGAGGTTCACGAACCATCGATTGAGGACCCCGACATCACCGCGCCGTTAAAAACAAAACAGGTAAACATTGGAACAGAGGCGGAGCCAAAGTATGCAACGCTTGGGGACTATTTAGACGATGTCATGGTGGATAAGGTTGTTGAGTTACTCCGCGAATAACAAGGCTTGTTCCCGACAAAAATTACAAACTTAAAAGGGATCATTGGCAATTTAGGGATGATGAAGATCACCTTAAAACCCGACACAAATCCGGTTGAGCAACGACCTTACTGCTTGAATCCGAAATATAAGGAAAAGGTCTGCGGAGAATTAGACAAAATGCTCGTAGCCAAAATTATTAAGCCAGTGGAAGAATCCGACTGGGTGAGTCCTATGGTAGTACAGGAGACAAAGAAGAAAGGTAAAATAAGAATATGCGTGGACCTCAGGACGCTGAATGATGCCTGTATACACGATCCATTCCTGACACCGTTCAAAGATGAAGTACTGGAGAATGTTGGCAGTTAGGGAGCATACTCATTCATGGATGGGTTCTCAAGGTGGCATCAGATCAAGATCACACCAAAAGACAGGAACAAAATGACCTTCGCAAGAGAATGGGGTTGCTTTTAATACACCGTTATGTCGTTTGGATTAAAGAACGCACCAGCCATCTTTTTGCGCATTGTTGTGGCTTTGTTCAAAGAGTACATCCACAAGTTCTTGGAGGTCTATCTGGATGATTGGACTATCTTTGGATTAGTTAAGAACCATGTAGCAAGTTTACGCTTGATACTGGATACTTGCCACTAATGCCAGATTGTGCTGAACCTTCAGAAGTGCACATTCCTCGTTCCCTTTCAAAACCTGCTGGGACATGCGGTCTGCAAACAAGGATTGATGGTGGACCTTGCGAAGATTGCTGTGATTCTAAATTTGGAAGCACCGTGAAGTGTTAAACAACTGTGTGCTACCTTGGGACATACCGGATACTATAGGAAGTTCATCAAAAGTTATGCCCAAATAACAAGGTCGATGGAAAATCTATTGAAAAAGGATGTTACAATTTGTTGGAATGACGATTGCATGAAAATCTTGGATGTCCCAAAGGGGAAACTTGCCTTCACTCCAATCTTGGTCTTCCCAAAATGGGATGTGGAATTTCATGTACATGTTGATGCGTCGTGTATTGTGTTGGGAGAAATACTCACACAGGAGGGCGTGGAGGGCGTGGATCGCCTAATCACGTTTGCAAATTAGAGATTGTCTAAAGTAGAAAAGAACTATTCCACCACCGAGCGCGAGCGGTTAGCGATGGTGTACGTGCTCCAAAAATATTGATGCTATTTTCTAGGAGGACATTTCAAGATGTATACTGACAATTCCACCCTGAAATACCTGGTCAATAAGCCTGTGTTGGGGGGCGCATATGTAGATGGCTCTTATTGTTCCAGGAATATGACTTTGAGGTTGTAGTCAAATTGAGATGCTTGAATGCTGGACTAGATCACCTGTCGCGTATTAAGACGGGCGAGGAACCCACGAATTTGGAGGATGGACTACTTGATGCACAGCTCTTCGCAATGCACGTCGTGGACGGGCACTTTGAATATATAATCCATTTTTTGACAACAAGGACGACATTGAAGGAATACTCAGTCCAACAGAAAAAGGAATTGGTGGTGTACGCGACGGACTTTTCTATCATCGCGGGGCACCTATACAAAATGGGAAATGATGAGATATTGCGAAGATATGTATACGAATTTGAATGAGGTCAGATCCTCGTGGAAGCACATGGGGGCACTGCAGGAGGACACTATACAGGACATGCGACCACACAGAAGATTCTTCGCTCAGGGATATGGTGGCCAACCCTGCACTAGGATTCGAAAGCACACTGTAAGACCTGCGATATATGTCAAAGGACTGGAAAACCCTCGCAGAGGGATGAGATGTCGCTAAATCCACAAATGAAACTACAGTTGTTTGAAAAATGGGCAATCAACTTTGTCGGACCGATCAAACCTCAGGGAAAGATGGGCGCGCGCTACATCACCACCACGACGGAGTACCTGACACAATGGGTGGAAGAACAACTAGTCAAAGACTACACGGCCGCCACAGCTGCGGAGTTTTTGTTCGAAAATGTGTTGACCCAATTTGGCTGTCCAAAAATCTTAATGAGTGATCGCAGAACCCATTTCCTGAATGAAACCATCAGCGTGCTCACATAAGGGTTCCAGATGTATCCTTAGAAAAGTACACCATACCACCCACAAGCTAATGGGACAGTAGAGGCATTCAACAAAATAGTAGAGGCTGCGTTGACCAAAGTGTGCAACGCGTAGTGAAACGATTGGACCTTCACGTACCTATCGTACTATGGGCTTATAGGACAATGTGCAAGAAATTGATGGGACAGACACCTTTCCGGTTAGCTTATGGTGCAGAAGATGCCATGCCAATGGAGTATATCGTACCTATTCTACAAATAGCAGCACTCACTAGGATGATGTACCGCGAAGCTCTAGAGGAGAGGCTTGCACAATTAGAAGAACTCAAGGAAGAACAGTTTTTCACTGGGTTTCATCAGTAGGTATAGAAGCGGCGTGAAAAAGCCTGGCACGACCGCCATATCAAGTTGTGCACCTTTAAGGTAAATGACTTAGTGCTACTGTAAGTTTGAAAAAATTTCGAGAAAATTCAAAATGCATTGGCTGGGACCATACATGGTTAAGGAGGTCACAGACGGAGGCACGGTCCAGCTAGTCAAATTAAATGGAGAACTCTTCCTAGTAAATGGCAGCTATTTGAAGCCCTACACGGGTGGGTCGGCTATCTGACTCTCCAACCGAAGCACAGTCTTTGCGACTCAAGGAGTCGGACAAGGGTGCGGGACTATAAACACACATAGTAAATGCTGATAAAAATGTTAGGAAACAATTTAGACACTGAGGGTTCAGAAGCAAGAATGCAGCAGGTTCAGCAGGTAGTAGCTCAATGTGCTGCCAACATTCAGGCCGTTCGGGACTAGCTGGAAGGACTCTGCGTTAAGATCACCGCGTCGATAGAGAGACTCGAGGACGAGTCACGATGTTTTTGTTGGGGACCTGTTAGGCATGGAATCCCCTTACAACATGTTTTGGGGCTCAAAGCCCAAGTTTTGAGTAACATTGTTGTAAAGACTCCGCGAATTGCAGGTGCGGAGTGCAAATTGTATGTTAGAGTCATAAGGTTGTATGCCCTAAGTTTTGAATGTAGTGTCGGCCTACGAATGGTCCGCGGACCATGGGATTTTATAAATAGAGCCTCACTCTAAGTTGTAAAAGGAGAATCAATGAATAAAGGATAGAATTTAATGGATAGAATGAGATAACAAAGCATAGAAGAAGAGTCTAAGCGTCTTGGGTCGTAGTAGTAGGAAAAGGCTCTGCAGCTAAGTGTGCAGAGGCCTAGTATAGTTCACAGCTGAGTGCGCGGACCCCTGCAACTGTGTACGCAGGGCAGAGTCGAGTTTGTAACCAAGGAAGGAGAATAATAAAGAGAAGTTTAATTCCAAATATTGTGTATTTTTTTTGAGTTATTATCTATATTTTGCAATTATACTGTTTTAATTATCACATGCACTTGTATGAATAAAACACTGTTAAGCATAACTAAACATAGGCATATAAGCTAAGTGATCAACTAATATTGGGCTAATAGTAAGGGACTGGGTAATAATGTGAATCAAGCCCCGAGTACGGTTGCGCGAAGGCAACATCACACACTATGAGGTATGGACAAGTGTGCGTAGAGACGTGCGCGTAGGGTCAAACCGTGGACCACCAAAAATCATCAGACATCTCTAGGGTGTGGAAACCTGGTTCTAACACCCTCCCATACTACTTAAGGTGAGACCTCAGTCCACGCTCCGCGAACTGTTGCCGAAAGGGCCAGTAGTACCAAGATTTGTTTGGCTAAATCACCTCCGAACCTGGGTCAGGCCCCAACAAGCCAACAACTTTTGAATGACATTTTGTTTACTAATTTTTTTTATTAAGTGATCTTGTATATGTCACTGGTTTTTTTTTTAAATTTATACATTACGATATTGTTTTCTTTACAACATCTTATGCAATTGCTAGATTTTAACCCAACAAAATCTGAAATAAACCACAAAATTTACCAAAAAAACCCCAAAATTTAATCGAAAAAATGTGATCTCTTTAGTCTTCTACCTAAATTTTAGTTTGAATTGTTAAAGCGAATATTGTAGCCTTTTGACTATTATGAGCTTGTTGGTTGTAAATTAATTTAAAATTTTTTACTCATAAAATTTATCATCATATTTAAATTAATTGTATTGATAAATGTGTATACTTTAGAAGTAGGAGTAGGTTCTCAAATTCAACCGTGAAAGTATATTGAATCTTCATTCTCTCTTTTTAATTATCACCATCCAATATTGAATTAACCACTCCACAACACCACAAGCACTGTACCATCGAAAGACTGAACCGTGATCCTACGAATTGACTAGCTGCGGGGTTTGCAGGCTGTGAAAATTTGGGAATGTGTAGGGAGGTCAGGGACGTAGCCCAAACTCATAACCTATTGTCTCCATGATGGTATTATCTGTAACTTTAATTCAACTTTCATGTGCCAAACCCTTTCTGATTTGGGCGAACAGTTTGTCAGGTCGCAAGGGAGTCAGACGCCTCTCTTTCTTGAACGACCATTATGTCATGTTTAGTTGGGTATCTGAGATATGTCTTTGTTTTAATAGAGTGGAGTGTGCATATCTTATTATATTAATTTTCTAAAATTTAAGAGGATGGTAATTGTCAATATTACCATTGGGAGTTGTCTTTAGTGGGGTTTTTTGGAAGTTTTTACGGTAGGTTTTTCCAGTGTAATTTCTCTAAAATTCAGTAGGAATTTATTGAAATCACAAGCTTGATGGGTAATCCTCTGCAATCGAAGTGCCTTGGGGGTTTTCCAGGGTGTTGAATCCATATATACAGTCAAAAAACTAGTTTAAATAACACAAATCAAGATTTCACCTCAAATTTTTCCACCAGATTCCAGCACCGGAAAGTCCAAAAAGTCGCACTAAAGACAACTCCTTACTATTGAGGCTGTTTAATATAAATGTTATAGCTATTGTGTTTTTTTAATCTAATTGTAATAGTTTTAGTATTTTTAATTTTTCATTAATATTTTATCAAAAAATAATATTTATATGAATGTACTGAAAACAGAAAACATAAGGGTGCTGAGCGGAACATGGCAGATTAGGGTTTTGTCAGGCCCTGCAAATGGAGGTTCTGCTCTGATTACGGTGCGTCTGCAACAACACCTCTGCACCCCTGGCGACTGCATATGGTAGTGGATAGCACATTCGTCATGGATTCCCTTCCAGGGGAGGACTCAAAGCCTCCCCCCAATGATTACAGTGAGCCTCAGTCTAAGAATAGAACTGACGAGGCATCTGCATTGGATTAGCCTGCCATCACAACAAAGCAAGCAAACCAGAATAACCAAGGTAAACAAAAAGGGCCACAGGAAACGGTGGAAATGCCCCAAAATAGGGTGCAAGACACTGCAGGAAATGATGAGGTTCCCAAAGTAACCTCTGCGACCTACAAACCTGTTGCAGTAGAGAGACCAAAGATTGAATTACCAAGTCAAAGAATCAATACCCAAATCTAGTTCATGAAAGACCATGCTCTAATCAGGAAATTTATTGCCTTCTAGCCAACGGAGAAAGTCCTGCAGGGATGAATTGCAGCCAAATGGAAACCCAAAGGGCATATCACCCTGTAGCTGGGACCAAAAGGTTTCTTCACAGTGGTCTTTAACTACATAGAAGACCGAAATAGGGTAATCGATCGCGGCCCCTATTTCTTCAACGCTCCAGGCCTGTACCTGAGAGACTGGATTAAAAGATTCAACTCAGACAAAGAGGATCTGAGTTGGGCACCAGTTTGGATTTAGATATACTCCCTTCCATTGGAGTATTGGGATGAAGAATCACTAAAAGACATTGGAAATGGTCTGGGGGAGTTCATAAAGATCGCAGAAGAAACAAAACTCAGAATATATACTTCCTACACCCATATCTGTGTCTTCATGCATCTAAACAAAGCTCTTCCAGATTCGGTAAGTCTATATCATGATGATTTTGAGTAGATTTAGTCTATAGATTATGAACATGTCCCCTTTAGATGTAGAAAACGTCACGCCCATGGCCATCTTTTTCGTGATTGTCCGAAAAATGCAAAGCCCACTACCTATACCACCTCAAAGAAACCTGATTCTGAAGGATTTACCAAAGTAAACAATCGGAAAAAGAATCACAAAAAACCTGCATTGTACCCCAAAATCCCCTAGCAAGTGCCTCAATACCCTCTACTAGCAACAACTTTGACATCCTGGCTCAACCAACATCACTGGCCTCTGAACCCCCCATGCATTCTGCTGAGACACCCAAGCCACCCTCTGCAACCAATCCGACAGATTCAAGGCAAGCACAAAAGCCCTCGCGGACAAAAGAATTCCCAATCTCCACTTCCAATATGGATTCCGATTGGAAACCTAATGGTATGGACATCGATATCTTTCTGCAAGAACCCAACCATTCAACTGACTTCCTAGGGGAATGCAATGAACCCAAGCATATGGAAGAAGAGCCTGAAAGTATAGACATAGGAGATCTGGACATATTCGGTCTTGAGCAAGCCTATAGGAAAAAATAATTTGACAAAATCCTAGAAAGACAACTAGAAAGTTTGGAGGTAATTCTCTTTAGAGCAAATCAGCAGCGAACTTTAGGAATTCAACCAGGGAGTTAATGGGATGGGAAAAATATTCCCAAGGATACCAAGAAACAAGGGAGAAAGGCAGATCTACAAAGAACCATCCTCATTGGGGAAATGTTGGTGGAATCAGGAAGATATTCCAAGTTAACCAAGTACTACATGCTGCTCCCCAGTACTGAATCATGAAGCTCACATCGTGGAATTTAAGAGGGTTAAATAGCCCTGTGAAATATAGAATGATCAAAAACATGATACAGCAGGACAAACCTCAAATTTTCTTCATGCAAGAGACTAAATGTAATACTATCACACTTGGCACCATTCTCTCAAAAGCTTGGCTAGGAAGCCAAACAATAGCAGTGGACGCCTCAGGAGCCTCAGGGGGACTTGCAATAGCATGGGATGCATAGGCTATTATGCTCATTGATATCCATGCGTTTCATCATTTCATTCAAGCTACCTTCCATATCATAGGGACCAATGTTCCTTGTCATCTCACCAATGTTTACTTTCCCTAGGAAGCATCAAACAAGTTAGCAACTTTGAATACGTTAACTTTTCTCAACTCCACCAGAATCCATCGACTTTGGATAATAGGTGGTGACTTCAACAAGATCACTAAACTTGAGGAAAGTGGGGGCCGAATCAAACTAGAGCTTGAAAGTACTCATTTCAAGGATTTCACACAAAACAACCGACTCATTGATTTGCCATTTAACAATGGAATCTATACACGGGATAGTAAAAGATTAGGCACCCAGCAGATTGCCTCCCAGTTGGATTGATTCCTGATTTCAGACAATGCCATCCACCTTGGAGGAGACTTTTCAGCCTCAATCTTACCTCTATCTGGATCAGACCATTGGTCCATCTCACTTCAATGGCAAAGACCTGGAAAATCCACTCGAAGACCCTTTCACTTTGAAGCATTTTGGCTAACACATCCAGACTTCAACAATTTGTTCCATTCTGCCTAGAAAAGCTTCATTCCCCCAGAAGGAACAAAAATGTTTCAATTCCAGCAAAAACTCAAATATCTCAAAATGCACATCAAGCAATGGAATCAATCGACCTTTGGAAATATCTTTCAAGCTCAAAATGGTTTAGCTCAAGAAATGAAGAAAATCCAGCAGACCATAATTACTAAAGGAAGGACTGAAGCACTTTCAGAACAGGAAAAGAGCCTTCAAAATTAGATTGCAGAAAGAGAAAAGCAAGAGGAGATCCTCTGCAAACAAAAATCCAGAGTAAGATGGCTAAAGGAGGGAGAGCGGAATACGAAATTCTTTCACTGCACCACCATACAGAGAAGAATGCACAATAACATTACCCAAATTTAGAATCAACAGAGAGAAAGATTGGAAGAACATGAGGATATTGAAAAAGAGCTCCTCAATCATTTCAAAAAAGTTCATCAAGAGCCACAAATCAATAGACAGCCAGCTATAGAAAGGATTCTCCAGCACATCTCAAAAATTATAACAAAAGAACACAATCAACTGCTACTTCGTCTGGTCTCTTTACAGGAAGTTGAGTTTGCCATGAATAAGCTCAAGGAAGGAAAAGCACCTGGTCCAGACGGTTTTACCTCAAACTTCTTTCATAAATTATGGGATCTTATCAAAGAGGAAGTCTGGCAGGTAGTGGAAGAATCTAGGACCCTCCATTGGATGCTTCCCTCTATAAACGCAACTTTTATTGCTCTCATTCCCAAATAAGAGCAATCTATTACTCCAGACAAATTTAGGCCTATAGCTCTCTGTAATGTTATCTATAAAGTCATATCTAAAGTCATTACTTCCCGACTGAAGCCGCTGCTTCCCCTGCTCATCTCGCCAGAACAATCGGGCTATGTGGAAGGATGGCAAATCATAAATGACATCATTCTCACGCATGAGATCATACACTCCCTAAAGCACCATAAAAAAGCAGGTATGATCCTCAAAATTGACCTCTCTAAAGCTTTTGATAAGTTGAGTTGGATTTACATTCAAAAAATTCTTTCAGCCTTTGGCTTCTCTCCTCCTTGGGTAAGATGGGTCATGAGTCTAATCTCCTCTACTTTCTTCTCCATTCTAGTTAAGAATTCCTTCCATCCCTTTTCATCCCTCTAGAAGCATCCGTCAAGAAGATCCCCTCTCCCCCTTTCGCTTTGTACTTATGGCTGAAGGGTTAGGACGTATTATCAAGAATGCACTTCAATCTCAGTAGCTTAGAGGAATCTCTATCCATAATTCCCCTGCTATCACTCACGAACAATTTGTGGATGATGAAATTTTGTTTGGGCACCCTTCGGTTCAAGAGGCCCTAAAATTCAAATCCCTACTCGATGATTTCTCGGAAGCATCTGGATCCAGCATAAATGCTGTCAAATCCCAAATCTTCTTTTTCACACTCCCTCCATAACTCAAGCCTCTGTAACCCGCATTCTTGGATTCTCTGTCACCTCTCTCCCATCCAAATATCTTTGTGCCCCCTTGACTAATTCTTCATTAAAGCATACCTCCTAGCAATTGCTCCTAGAAAAATTTGAAGCATGCCTTTCCTCCTAGACTTATAGAGCCCTCAATATGGCTAGTCGTCTAGTGCTAATCAAAGATGTCTTGCAATCAATGCCTCTTTATCTCTTCTCTGTTTTGGTGGCACCAAAATGGGTGCTTAAAAAGATCAAAAATCTACAACGAAACTTTTTATGGGGATCTTCTAGTCAAAATCGGAAATGGGCATTGGTCAAATGGGCAATAGTATGCCTCCCAAAAAACTCTGGGGGTATTGGTCTTCAAGACCCTAAACACAGTAATGAAGTCATGGGAGTAAGAATATGGTGTAAATGGCTCTCTCCTCCACACACACCTTGGGCCATCCTTTGGACTACCAAATATGCAAACAACTGACCGCCAGACGATTTAATCTAACTCACAGATATGGAAAAAGGCTCAATCTGGAATGCTGCCAGACAACACAGAGCCATGATTCAATAGTACGGTTTCTGGGAAATAAGAGACGACAACAACGCCCGCTTCTGGGTCGACTCTTGGAAGCAAAGACCCAGGCTAAGCAACCTGATCAAACCACCCCAAATAGAGGATTGGGATGAGCATCAGATGGACAAAGTCAACCAACACTAGACTTCCACCCTCAATCAGGGTTATAGATAATGGCTAAGCACGACACACATCATTAGGTAAGGAACAAAGCTAATACATAAGGAGATTGACACAAAACTCACAAACCGGAATAAACTCTGGGAAAAAACAAGCTTCAGATGTCAAAAAGAAGGCAGAGTAAAAGGGAACAATACCAACACCATCCATAGTTGGGCAATCAATTCGTACAAGAGAAAACTACTAAACTCTTTGTGGAAAATCATCCCAGGTCTTATCATTTGGACTATATGGAAGGAAAGGAACCGCTGCATCTTCAAGAATCAATGCACACCAATAGAGATCATATGGCTCTGCAACAATCTTTAGGAAACCTTAGCGCTCCAAACATGGCACGAAGATGATTTTCCCACCCTTCCACAGGAGCATAACATATGGAAGAATTGGAATCTTTGGATTAAATAGATACAGGAGAACCCCAGAAAATCCTCTTTAAATCACAAAACTTCCAGCAAATGGCTCCCTTCGCCACACGGAATGACACAGTTAAATTTTGATGGAGCCTCCAAAGGCAACCCAGGCATGGTAGGTTATGGAGGAATATTCAGGGATCACAAAGGCAAACCTCTCTTGATTTTCCTAGGCACAATTAGATGGGACATGAAAAATTCAGCTGAGTTTGAGGGACTGTGGCAAGGACTTCGTTTAGCTCAGCATCATGGCTTCTTCCCCTTAGTGATTGAAGGAGACTCTTAGATACTTATCAACATGGAAAACCAAATTCTACAGGGGACCCCTGCTCACAAAGTGGCCTGCAATTGGAGATTGGTAGCATGTTTAGAGCTCATTGAACAATGGCTCACAACCAACAGAGCAATCACATTCAAACATATCAGAAGAGAAGGCAACAAAGTGGCTGATCTCCTAGCAAATTTGGGGGTGGATAGTCATTGGACTCTACACTCAAGTTCGCTCGACATTATAAATGATGGATCCCAGATACATGAATGCATGGAACTGGTGCAAAATGATGTAGCATCCCCAGATGCGGGTGGTTAAATACGTGTTAATGCGGATTAGACAGTGGGACGACATGTGGCTTAGCCATATGGCCACCCGCGTTCCCACCCGAGATGATTTATGGCGAGTCATCGTCAACCTGTAGGTGCCATTACTCTTATCCACAAGTCAAGGACTCCTCTGCAAGTTTAAGTCCATGGCTTCGGCAAGACTACATACCTCTGCCCCGCCCCCTATGAATTGCTCCTGCCTCCCTAATGCTGTGGAGCCGAGCTCTCGCACGAAAACAGGGAGGCGCTGTCAACTCCTGAGCTGTATAGATTTGGGGGATGGAATCCATTTTTCCCAGAATTTTCTTTGCACTCTGTAAACTGAAGCCTCAATTCTGGTCTCTGTCTCTCGCCTGAATCACCCTATGAATTCTCGCACTGAGTCTGCCTCTTCCTCTACACACACTGTTATCACCTTTGTCATTTCGACCCACACCAGTCAGATCCACCCCACCCACAGGACCATACCACGACTCTGCCACCGAATGTATTGCAAGCGGGGTAGAAACCGAGGCAGCGCCATTTGCCCCCTCTTCGTCACCCTCTGAGTTGATGACCCCTTTGTCCTCCCCTTCCTCCACCCCGTTCATAGCCAAGTTCTCCTGCAGATATCCCGCCACCCGCAGTGGAAGAGGCTAGGTCCAACCCATCAAAGCTTGGCGTGTCAATGCCGCAACCCAGACACTCAACCTCTTTGTGTCCGCTCACCAGCCGCATCAAATTACCCAATTCCGCTTCCACTGTACCATGAACCGCCCTGCCATCATCGCCACCATCTCTGTGGCATTCAGGGAGGAGTCTCACCCGCAGAATGAACTGACTCACACCACTGCAAATCATCCTGTCACTGCGCAACCCGCCACTGTTCAGGAGAAGCCAGCCACCAGCAAACAGAAGGCCTCGGGCAGGAGCTCTGGTTCTCGCAAATGAAAAGGTGCCAAGGATAGCGCCAAGTATGGTGAAGGGATTCTTGGTAGCACGTAGGCAGTTGAGGATGATTGGAATGAATACAGGTGTCTAGTCGGGGAAGAGCCTCCTCCACCAAACGATACTTTGAGGGTCAACACATCTAGGTTTCGTTTCCTGTCTCCTATTCTTAGGGGCTTTTTTTAATGCTTTTTCAAATTATGTCGTCAATTTTGGTAATTTACCATAACTGTTTCTCTTGGATTTTGAGCCGTAACCCCTGCGCGGGCAGCATTTTCCATTAGTTTTTCGGATTGGTTTCCCCTTAGTGAGTAGTCTTGAATTAGTCTTTTAGATGTCTAAACTTGTTATAGCTCTGTTCTAGCGGCCGGAGCCTCGCTATAAATTGACTATTTCATTAATAGAATTAGTGCTACTT